>CAUDMG010001731.1:265000-270000 GCA_958450375.1 Homarus gammarus | reverse complement strand
TTTTTCGACGGGTGATGAAGAAGAAGAATGCACACACACACACACACACACACACACACACACACACAGCAAAAAAAAACACGAGACACACATCCAAACACAAAACACACCCCACACAGGAAAGTTTACCCAGATAACGTGTTTTTTACCCCCATAGTAATACAAACTTAAAAAAAAAACACAATCTGTACTTAGGTGGAAATAAAACGAATTTCTGAGCCTAACAAGACAGTTATGGTGGAACATCTCGTCAATAAAGGTCAACACAGTGCTCCACACACATGGGGCATTAAGGTTGAAAATCCCAATAGTTCAAGTGTGGGAAAAAAGACCTTACGTATAGCTGGTGTTTGTTTCCCTCTTGCCCTCTAGACTTGATAGCTTGTTAGTATTTATTTAATATGTTTTTCACGCCAACATATATGAATATTCAACAGGTTTTTCATCCTATCTAAATGAAATCTTGACGTGGATGCTATCATAAACTCAACCTCTACTGCTGGGGTGGGCTGGGGTGGGCTGGGGTGGGGTTGGAAGGGGTGGGGTTGGATTGGAAGGGGTGGGGTGGGGTTGGGAGGGGTGGGTTGTGGAAGGGGTGGGTTGTGGAAGGGGTGGGTTGGGTGGAATAAACAGACAGACAGAGAATAATTTACGTAATGTTATCATAATTACTAAATAATTACAATGACTTGATAATCCAGACGAACAGATTATCAGATGGGACCAATAATTCACCAATCACAATGCCCCACTCCTTCCACCAATCACAATCCCCCAATCCTTCCACCAATCACAATACCCCTAATCCTTCCACCAATCACAATCCCCCAATCCTTCCACCAATCACAATACCCCAATCCTTCCACCAATCACAATCCCCCACTCCTTCCACCAATCACAATGCCCCACTCCTTCCACCAATCACAATCCCCCACTCCTTCCACCAATCACAATGCCCCACTCCTTCCACCAATCACAATCCCCCAATCCTTCCACCAATCACAATCCCCCACTCCTTCCACCAATCACAATACCCCACTCCTTCCACCAATCACAATACCCCTAATCCTTCCACCAATCACAATCCCCCAATCCTTCCACCAATCACAATACCCCAATCCTTCCACCAATCACAATCCCCCAATCCTTACAATCACTACCAATCACACAATCACCACAATTATAACCACCCAAAAAAAAGTAAAAAAAAAAAAAAAAAAAAATTCAAACTATTTTTTTCACAAATAATTTTTTCTACTTTTGAAACCTAATTGTCCCCCTACCCCTCACCCCCCCCCCCTCCCCCTCTCCCCCTCCCTCTCCCCCCCCCCATTAAAACTTTCTCTCCAGGGTAATAAAATAGGTGAGGGAAGTCCTATTATTTTTACCTCATTTCTCTCATCAGAATTTCAAAGGTAATTTTTTTAAGGCCAAGAATTTATGGCTGATTTAAGTTATTAATTCTGTTAGGTATTTTTCTGCCTAGATAGATAGATAGATAGATAGAGATAGATAGATAGATAGATAGATAGATAGATAGATAGGTAGATAGGTAGATAGGTAGATAGATAGATAGGTAGATAGATAGATAGGTAGAGAGAGAGAGAGAGAGAGAGAGAGAGAGAGAGAGAGGAGAGAGAGAGAGAGAGAGAGAGAGAGAGAGAGAGAGAGAGAGATGCCTTGGAGGTCTACCGTCACTGTTGGAGGTCTACCGTCACTGTTGGAGGTCTACCGTCACTGTTGGAGGTCTACCGTCACTGTTGGAGGTCTACCGTCACTGTTGGAGGTCTACCGTCACTGTTGGAGGTTTACCGTCACTGTTGGAGGTCTACCGTCACTGTTGGAGGTCTACCGTCACCATCCACGTCACACCAGCGGGCGTCGTAACACTGAACACCTCCCGTCACACCTGCGTCACAGTTCATTAACCTTATAATTAGCTAAATAACTTTTGTAATAGATCTCATTTGATAATAATTGAAGTACAACTTTTAACACAGAGTTTTGGCCGCTATCAATTATGTCTGTTCTCTCTCTCTCTCTCTCTCTCTATATCAATCTCTGTCTCTCTCTCTTTCTCTCTCTTTACCTATCTATCTCTCTCTCTCTCTCTATCTATCTATATCAATCTCTGTCTCTCTCTCTCTCTCTCTCTCTCTCTGATTAAGTGAGAGTGAGATATATACATTAAAATCACCCTCTCTCTTTCTATCTCTCATCCTCCCTACGCTCTTCCCTCCCTCCCTCTCACCCTACCCCCTTCCCTCCCTCCCTCCCTCTCACCCTACCCTCCTTCCCTCCCTCCCTCTCACCCTACCCTCCTTCCCTCCCTCCCTCTCACCCTACCCTCCTTCCCTCCCTCCCTCTCACCCTACCCCCTTCCCTCCCTCCCTCTCACCCTACCCCCTTCCCTCCCTCCCTCTCTCCCTCCCTCCCTCTCACCCTACCCTCCTTCCCTCCCTCCCTCCCTCTCCCTCTCAGTCTGGCGCCGTCATGAAGGGAGTATTTACATAGCGGCTCCCACTCCCAGTCACTGTTGGTATTGCTGTCTGAGTGTCCTCCCTCTCCCCCCTCTCACTCTCCCTCTCCCCCTCTCTCTCTCTCCCTTTGCATTCCTACCTTTTCCCATTTTTATTCTCTCACTCTATCCTCTCTGACGCGTTCATCAACTCTCCCTCTGTACACACACACACACACACACACACACACACACACTCAACCACATTAGTACAAGAAACTAAAAGAATAATTGTGTCCGTGTGTGTGTGTGTGTGTGTGTGTGTGTGTGTGTGTGTGTGTGTGTGTGTGTGTGTGTCGGTACGTTAGTTGACCTTTTTTGGCACTTAAAGCTCTCCGTTCAGTCAAGGAAATTCACTTCCTCTTAGCACGGCAGAGAGGATACGGCTTGTGCCAGACGCGGGAGGAAGCTGGTTGACGGGGTGATGGTTGACGGGGGTGATGGTTGACGGGGGGAGGTTGGTTGAGGGGAGTTAAGTTGAGGGGGAGATTAGTTGCGGGGGTGATGGTTGACGGGGGTGATGGTTGACGGGGTGATGGTTGACGGGGTGATGGTTGACGGGGTGATGGTTGACGGGGGTGATAGTTGAGGGGGAGGGTATAATGACGTCATAACTCTCCTGACGTCACAATAAGGGTGTAGTGACGTCAAGACACACTCCCAGGTGAGGGGCTGAGGGTTGATGGTTCAGGTGTAATCGGAACATTTATCTCATTAAGGTGTAATTAGCAGGTACACATGAACCAAGAGTTGACTCAGGTATTCGCATCACAAAATTGGCTTCATCACCTGACCCCCTTAACTACTTTTAACCCTCTAATATGACCACTTAACTGCCTTTAACAACACAAACAGTACCACTACCACTACCACACACAACCACGACACACCACCACTACCACCACCACCACCACCCAAGTCAGGTCATCAATTACTGACTCACCATGAAATATCACTGACTTTATTTTCCCCCCCAACAATATTTGCGCGCCAAAACAAAACAACAAAAAAGTCAGGTATTTTTCCCGCGCAAAACTAAATGAAAAGCGCGCGCGAGTGAGAATTTAAACCAAGGAATAAACTCTTAAACCCCCAATAAAGGTTTAACTAATTTGCGGGTTTATTTGTGTTTAATCGTGAGTTTAAACCAAGAAATTAACTCTAAATAACCAGGGATTTTTTTTTTAATTTACACTTTTTTTTTTGTATGTGGGTTAGGTTAGGTTAGGTAGGGTACTGAGAGAGAGAGAGAGAGAGAGAGAGAGAGAGAGAGAGAGAGAGAGAGAGAGAGAGAGAGAGAGAGAGAGAGAGAAAATAGAGAAAGAAAAAGAAGAGAGAGAGAAAATAGAGAAAGAGAAAAATTAACACAAAGACGGACGAAAGACTAAAAGAGACAGACAGAAAAACAAACAGAGATAAAGAGACAAAGAAAGAGAGATAAAGAAGACCCAAAATAACAGACAGAGAAACGACACAAAGACAAACAAAGACAGAGACAAAAATAAAACAAGCTAAACACACACACAGACACACACACACAGTCACACACACAGACACACAGACACAGACAGACAGACACACACACACACACACAGACAGACACACAGACACAGACACACTCACACACAGTCACACTCACACACAGACACAGACACACACACAGTCTCACACACACACACACAGACACACAAACACAGACAGACACACAGACACAGACACAGACACACACACACACACACACAGACACACACACACACAGACACACACACACACACACACACACACACACATATAGTCACACTCACACACAGACACACACACACAAACAGTCACACACACACACACAGACACACACACACTGAAATATATCGGGAGAAAGTCAAGAATTCACCCATAAAAGTGTGTGTGTGTGTGTGTGTGTGTGTGTGTGTGTGTGTGTGTGTGTGTGTTTTAAAGAGGGAGGTTAGGTTATGTAGTGAGAAAACCATAACAACTCGCTTTACGTCCGAGACTCTAATCAGCCAATCAGCTCTCTAGTAAGGAACAGTTGGCACTAATCAGCCAACCAGCTCTCTAGTAAGGAACAGTTGGCACTAATCAGCCAATCAGCTCTCTAGTAAGGAACAGTTGGCACTAATCAGCCAATCAGCTCTCTAGTAAGGAACAGCTGGCACTAATCAGCCAATCAGCTCTCTAGTAAGGAGCAGCTGGCACTAATCAGCCAATCAGCTCTCTAGTAAGGAGCAGCTGGCACTAATCAGCTCTCTAGTAAGGAGCAGTTGGCACTAATCAGCCAATCAGCTCTCTAGTAAGGAGCAGCTGGCACTAATATAAACACAGTAAATTCCAGGGAGGGTCAACTATCATCAGATTGGCACGGTGTCAACAGAGTGCCACGAAGTCCATCTGGCACCTTAAGTTCAGTGCCACATGATCTACAACACACAATACCGACTTTAAATACATATTGTGGCATAGCATC
>CAUDMG010001731.1:255000-260000 GCA_958450375.1 Homarus gammarus | reverse complement strand
CTCTCTCTCTCTCTCCCTCACTCTCTCTCTTTCTCCCTCCCTCTCTCTCAATGACAGTAACTGGTAATGATAAAGTACCTGGTGATAGCATGGTAACTCTCCCTCCCTCACTCTCCCTCCCTCCCTCTCCCTCCCTCACCCTCCCTCCCTCCCTCCCTCTCCCTCCCTCCCTCTCCCTCCCTCCCTCTCTCCCTCCCTCCCTCCCTCTCCCTCCCTCACTCTCCCTCCCTCCCTCACCCTCCCTCCCTCACTCTCCCTCCCTCCCTCACCCTCCCTCCCTCACTCTCCCTCCCTCACACCAATGGTCGTTATCTCCATCTCTGGGTTTCCATCTTAGGCCGTGTGTTTATTGGTCGTGTGAGTAAGATAGATGGAGATATATTGTGGTTATCATCCTTCACTATAAATTTTCCCCCCTCTCTCTCTCTCCCTCCTTCCATCCCTCCCTCTCTCTCTCTCTCTCTCTTCCTCCTTTCGTCTCTCTCTCCCTCCTTCCATCTCTCTCCCTCCTTCCATCCCTCCCTCTCTCTCTCTCTCTCTCTCCTCCTCTCTTCCTCCTTTCGTCTCACTTTTTCTCCTTCCCTTTCTTTGTCTAACCTATTTCCTCCTCTCTCTCTTTAACGCCTTCCCTCCCTCCAGTCTTATCATCCTCCCTCCCTCCCTCCAGTCTTACCATCCTCCCTCCCTCCCTCCAGTCTTATCACCCTCCCACCCTCCCTCCCTCCAGTCTTCCCTCCCTCCCTCCCTCCCTCCCTCCAGTCTTGCCTCCCTCCCTCCCTCCAGTCTTGCCTCCCTCCCTCCCTCCAGTCTTCCCTCCCACCCTCCCTCCCTCCCTGATAGTCTCCCTCTATGCCGACATAATTAATGATCCTTCCTCCTAGACTAGCTTTGAGGCGCCATTGTTCAAACGCTTCAATCTTTTTCGTCCTGTTTCCCGTTTTTTTTCCTCCTTCTGTTGCCGGAGATTTTCTGTTGTAACGGTTGAGGTATTGTAGACCATCCGTATGACTCTCTCTCTCTCTCTCTCTCTCTCTCTCTCTAACAAAAGATGAACCGGCCAGTCAAAGGTTACATTGGGTCGGGTTATCTCCCTTCCCCTCTCCCTCCCTCACCCCCCTCTCCCTCCCTCACCCCTCTCCCCCACCCCCCTCTCCTTCCCTCACCCCCCCTCACCCTCCCTCCCCCTCACCTCAAGCACAGTTCGAGCCATCATTAGACGCCGTGATCCACCAAGCGTTCATAATCCTACTCTGTTCCCAAGACCTGATCGTGACCCCTGGATAAAAAAAAAAATAGACCCAACTTTTTTTTATACATTAGTTCAATGGGATATATTCCGACCCTCACTTACCCCCCTCCCCCCTCACCCCTCTCCCTGACCCCCCCACCTCTACCCTCCCCCCACCCCACCGCCCCTGAAGATATATATATGTATAAATTCATCAGTAATTTATATACTTAGAGAGCCCCATTCACCCCCCCTTCCTCACCCCTCACCCCCCTTCCTCACCCCTCACCCCCTTCCTCACCCCTCACCCCTCACCCCCTTCCTCACCCCTCACCCCCCTTCCTCACCCCTCACCCCCTTCCTCACCCCTCACCCCCCTTCCTCACCCCTCACCCCCCTTCCTCACCCCTCACCCCCCTTCCTCACCCCCTTCCTCACCCCTCACCCCCTTCCTCACCCCTCACCCCCCTTCCTCACCCCTCACCCCTCACCCCCCTTCACCCTCCCTCACCCCTCTTCACCCTCCCTCACCCCTCACCCCCCTTCCTCACCCCTCACCCCCCTTCCTCACCCCTCACCCCTCACCCCTCTTCCTCACCCCTCACCCCCTTCCTCACCCCTCACCCCCCTTCCTCACCCCTCACCCCCTTCCTCACCCCTCCCCCCCCTCACCAGCCACAGAGTAATTGGGTTTTGATATATTTATTGTTTATATTACTCACTCCATCCTCTTCTTCTTCTCTCCTTTTTCCTTTCTCTTCCTCCTCACCCTTTCTTCTTATCTTCTTCCCCCTCTTGCATTTCCTCTTCCTCATTCCCATTCTTTCCTCCTTCTACACCTCTTTCTCCTTCTCCCTTTCCTTCCTCCTACTCTTCTCCTTCTCCCCCGCCTTCCTCCTATCCCTCCCCATCTCATTTCCTCCAGCTCCCCCCCCCCCCCCCTCGGCGGCCAAGGTAGCCAACCCTCCCGATGATTGATGTCTTCCAGTAGGGATTGGCCAGCCTGATAATATGGCGGGAAAAGACGAGATGGTGGGATATTATTTATTTTGGCGGGAAATGATCCGTTTTAGCGGGAAAATTAACCAAGTTGGCGAAGAATTATTCACATTGGCGGAAAATGGGTTAAAGACTATTTATTTTGGCGAAAATTTGGTCCAATATTTAAAGAAATTACTCGTGTTGGCGAAATATTATTCATTTTGGCGTATTATACTGTCAAAAAACTATTTATTTTGGCGGGAGATTATTAATATCCAATTTGGTGGTAAGTAATCCGTGCTAGAAGGGCATAAATCAATACTGACGTGAAACTATTAATTTTACGTAAAACAATAAAGATTTGGCGGGAAATAAAGTGTATTTACGAGAACTAATTCATTTTGGCGGGAAAATGAACAATAACGAAGAAATTACGAACCAAATTATTACTTTTCCGTTAAGACTGATCCGTTAACTGACATTCTGTTCAAATTTATCTGTTAAGTGACACACACTCATACTGACATACACACAAACACGCACACACACACACACACACACACACACACACACACACACACACACACACACACACCCCTCCCCTCCCCCCCCCCCGACTTTCTATACATATGTATTACAAGTTATCCTCACGTTAATCCGCCTCACATTAAGTATTCATAGTCACCACTTATCCGATGAATCTCAAATACGCTGAGAGGCTGCCTGCTGGGGGGGGGGGGAGGGGGAGGAGGAAGGAGAGGGGGGGGGAGTCTTGAGGCAGGTGGGTGATATGTGTGTAAATTCTCCCAGCCAACGTGAAGGGCGAGAGACACACAGACCATGAATATCTACCTAACCAGGCTCTCTCTCTCTCTCTCTCTCTCTCTCTCTCTCTCTCTCTCATGCATTAATCAGCTTCACGGAAATCCTATTACACAAACAAGCATTAAGTACGTACACACACACACACACACACACACACACACACACACACACACACACACATCCAGCCCATACGTGCACGAACTGATCGCTATAAGAACAGCCCAGTCCCAACCATTGTAAAAATTATCAATAACTTGTAATACTGTAACACTGTCACTATGTTGAATTGAACTGTAGTTTGAGCTTTTCCCCATCTAAGTTATTATATGTCTTATTTGTGTCACTTATGTTACTTGTATATTATTTGTAATTCGTAACCCATTCCCCAAATATGTAACTGTATATTTTCAGCCTTCTGGCTGCCAAGCTCCTTCAATAAACCGTTAATTATTATTATTATTATTATTATCATCACACACACGATTCTTGTTATAAGTTTTGCGAAAGAAATTTTTAAATGCTGTTGAAGTCCTCGCGAATTTTCTCACTGAATTTCTCGACGACAGTTTGACTTGTTAAATAATAATAATAATAATAATAATAATAATAATAATAATAATAATAATAATAATAACAATAATAATAATAATAATAATAATAACAATAATAATAATAATAATAATAATAATAATAATAATAATAACAATAATAATAATAATAATAATAACAATAATAATAATAATAATAATAATAATAATAATAATAATAATAATAACAATAATAATAATAATAACAATAATAATAATAATAATAATAATAACAATAATAATAATAATAAATAATAATAATAATAATAATAATAATAATAACAATAATAATAATAATAAATAATAATAATAATAATAACAACAATAATAATAATAATAATAATAATAAAATAATAATAATAATAATAATAATAACAATAATAATAATAATAACAATAATAATAATAATAACAATAATAATAATAATAATAATAATAATAATAATAATAATAATAATAATAACAATAATAATAATAATAATAATAATAATAATAACAATAATAATAATAATAATAATAATAATAATAATAATAACAACAATAATAATAATAATAATAATAATAATAATAATAATAATAATAATAATAACAATAATAATAATAATAACAATAATAATAATAATAACAATAACAACAACAATAATAACCTTTTAAAAAATCTCCCCAAATTTATTATAAACCACATTTAAACCCCCTAAAACTACCTTAAAAAAAAACGTAAATATAAAACAAAATAAAAACCAAACAACTTAAACCCACCAAAGAACCTAGGTATAAAAATCACCCCAAAAATCACCAAAAATCACCGTGAATAATATAAACCTTTCAATAATCATAAACCAATCACGGGCATAAAACATTAAAAATAAACCCAATGAATAATAGAATAGTTTCATTGGTACCAAAAAATAAAACACCAGAATAAAATCACAATAAAAAACGAAAACCAGACAAAAAAACAGGAATAAAACCACAAAAACACATAAATCACGGGAATAAAACCACAAATCACCAGACTAAACCCACAAAAATCACAAATCACCAGACTAAACCCACATAAATCACAAGAATAAAATCACATTAAACCTCAGTGAATAACAGAATCGTTTCCATCCTTCCCCTAAAACAAAAAATAACACCAATCAGCTATTTCCTCTCCAGGGTCTTTTAAAAGTAGTGTGGAGGCGAGAAAAGATCTGTTAGGGAAGTCCAGGGTAGGAATTATCTTCACTCTCCACCGAGGCACACAACGTGATCATCACCAAATTGTGGCAATCTCGTTCTCCCGGGGGGGGGGGGGTGTGGGAGGGGTGGTGGGGAGGTGTGGAAGGGGTGGGGGAAGTGTGTGATGGGTGAGGGAGGTTTGGGATGGGGTGTGAG
>CAUDMG010001731.1:237500-250000 GCA_958450375.1 Homarus gammarus | reverse complement strand
GTAATAATTGGTACACAAACGGTAATAATTGGTACAAAAACGGTAAAAAATTGTACAAAAACGGTAATAACTGGTACACAAACGGTAATAACTGGTACACAAACGGTAATAACTGGTACAAAAACGGTAATAATTGGTACAAAAACGGTAATAACTGGTACAAAAACGGTAATAATTGGTACAAAAACGGTAATAATTGGTACAAAAACGGTAATAATTGGTACACAAACGGTAATAATTGGTACCAAAACGGTAAAAAATTGTACAAAAACGGTAATAATTGGTACAAAAACGGTAATAATTGGTACAAAAACGGTAAAAATTGGTACAAAAACGGTAATAATTGGTACAAAAACGGTAAAAATTGGTACAAAAACGGTAATAATTGGTACAAAAACGGTAATAATTGGTACAAAAACGGTAATAATTAGTACAAAAACGGTAATAATTGGTACAAAGCGGTAATAATTGGTACAAAAACGGTAATAATTGGTACAAAAAACGGTAATAATTGGTACAAAAACGGTAATAATTGGTACAAAAACGGTAATAATTGGTACAAAAACGGTAATAATTGGTACAAAAAACGGTAAAAATTGGTATAAAACGGTAATAATTGGTACAAAAACGGTAAAAATTGGTACAAAAACGGTAATAATTGGTACAAAACGGTAATCATTGGTACACAAACGGCAATAACTGGTACAAAAACGGTAATAATTGGTACAAAAACGGTAATAATTGGTACACAAACGGCAATAACTGGTACAAAAACGGTAATAATTGGTACAAAAACGGTAATAATTGGTACAAAAACGGTAATAATTAGTACAAAAACGGTAATAATTGGTACAAAAAACGGTAATAATTGGTACAAAAACGGTAATAATTGGTACAAAAACGGTAATAATTGGTACAAAAACGGTAATAATTGGTACAAAAACGGTAATAATTGGTACAAAACGATAATAATTGGTACAAAAACGGTAATAATTGGTACAAAAACGGTAATAATTGGTACAAAAACGGTAATAATTGGTACAAAACGATAATAATTGGTACAAAACGGTAATAATTGGTACACAAACGGTAATAATCGGTACACAAACGGTAATAATTGGTACAAAACGGTAATAATTGGTACACAACAGTAATAATTGGTACAAAAACGGTAATAATTGGTACAAAAACGGTAATAACTGGTACACAAACGGTAATAATTGGTACACAAACGGTAATAATTGGTACAAAAACGGTAAAAAATTGTACAAAAACGGTAATAACTGGTACACAAACGGTAATAACTGGTACACAAACGGTAATAACTGGTACAAAAACGGTAATAATTGGTACAAAAACGGTAATAATTGGTACAAAAACGGTAATAATTGGTACACAAACGGTAATAATTGGTACCAAAACGGTAAAAAATTGTACAAAAACGGTAATAATTGGTACAAAAACGGTAATAATTGGTACAAAAACGGTAATAATTAGTACAAAAACGGTAATAATTGGTACAAAAACGGTAAAAATTGGTACAAAAACGGTAATAATTGGTACAAAAACGGTAATAATTAGTACAAAAACGGTAATAATTAGTACAAAACGGTAATAATTGGTACAAAAACGGTAATAATTGGTACAAAAAACGGTAATAATTGGTACAAAAACGGTAATAATTGGTACAAAAACGGTAATAATTGGTACAAAAACGGTAATAATTGGTACAAAAACGGTAATAATTGGTACAAAAACGGTAAAAATTGGTACAAAAACGGTAATAATTGGTACAAAACGGTAATCATTGGTACACAAACGGCAATAACTGGTACAAAAACGGTAATAATTGGTACAAAAACGGTAATAATTGGTACAAAAAACGGTAATAATTGGTACAAAAACGGTAATAATTGGTACAAAAACGGTAAAAATTGGTACAAAAACGGTAATAATTGGTACAAAAACGGTAATAATTAGTACAAAAACGGTAATAATTGGTACAAAAAACGGTAATAATTGGTACAAAAACGATAATAATTGGTACAAAAACGGTAAAAATTGCTACAAAAACGGTAATAATTGGTACAAAAAACGGTAATAATTGGTACAAAAACGGTAATAATTGGTACAAAAACGGTAATAATTGGTACAAAAACGGTAATAATTGGTACAAAAACGGTAATAATTGGTACAAAAACGGTAATAATTGGTACAAAAACGGTAATAATTGGTACAAAAACGGTAATAATTGGTACAAAAACGGTAAAAATTGGTATAAAACGGTAATAATTGGTACAAAAACGGTAAAAATTGGTACAAAAACGGTAATAATTGCTACAAAACGGTAATCATTGGTACACAAACGGCAATAACTGGTACAAAAACGGTAATAATTGGTACAAAAACGGTAATAATTGGTACAAAAACGGTAATAATTGGTACAAAAAACGGTAATAATTGGTACAAAAACGGTAATAATTGGTACAAAAACGGTAATAATTGGTACAAAAACGGTAATAATTGGTACAAAACGATAATAATTGGTACAAAACGGTAATAATTGGTACAAAAACGGTAATAATTGGTACAAAACGGTAATAATTGGTACAAAAACGGTAATAATTGGTACAAAAACGGTAATAAGACATGAGTACGTTCAGGTAAACCAATTTCATCAAGGTGGAACAACTTGGTGGGTGGAAATACAAAGAGAAAATTTTGAGAAACTTTCACCCACTTTTCTTAGGTTTCAGTGACAGTAAATAATGCCTTAGCTAATTTAACTTTCTCGCTTTACGAAATACAGTTGGGGAATCTCTCTGTCTGTTTTTTGTCTGTCTATCTGTCTGTCTGTCTATCTGTCTGGCTTTCTCTATCTCTGTCTGTCTGTCTGTCTACCTGTCTGTCTGTCTCTCTGTCTGTCTCTTTTTTGTCTGTCTATCTGTCTGGCTTTCTCTATCTCTGTCTGTCTGTCTGTCTACCTGTCTGTCTGTCTCTCTGTCTGTCTGTCTCTTTTTTGTCTGTCTATCTGTCTGGCTTTCTCTATCTCTGTCTGTCTCTTTTTTGTCTGTCTATCTGTCTGGCTTTCTCTATCTCTGTCTGTCTGTCTGTCTACCTGTCTGTCTGTCTCTCTGTCTGTCTGTTTCTTTTTTGTCTGTCTATCTGTCTGGCTTTCTCTATCTCTGTCTACCTGTCTGTCTGTCTCTCTGTCTGTCTGTCTCTTTTTTGTCTGTCTATCTGTCTGGCTTTCTCTATCTCTGTCTGTCTGTCTGTCTGTCTCTGTTTCTTTTTTGTCTGTCTATCTGTCTGGCTTTCTCTATCTCTGTCTGTCTGTCTGTCTACCTGTCTGTCTCTCTCTCTCTCTCTCTCTCTCTCTCTCTCTCTCTCTCTCTCTCTCTCTCTCTCTCTCTCAACTTATTACACGAAGAGATAATAAGAGAACTGGTGATGATTTAACGACTAAAGAATAAATAAGAATGGAGAAAAAGAATGAAAAGAAAAGAGAAAGAGATAACGTGTGCAAGGGAGATAATGAGAGAACTGATAATTAAGGAACTAGAGAAGAAAAAAAAAAGATGAAAATATATCCAAGCACCAGAGAGAGAGAGAGAGAGAGAGAGAGAGAGAGAGAGAGAGAGAGAGAGAGAGAGAGAGAGAGAGAGAGAATTATATCTTATCTAGGGAAATTCCTTGAGTGGGCCCCCATATACAATCTAGTGTAGGGGAAATATCTACCTACAATACCCATCCACCCACGATACCCACCTACAATACCCACCCACCCACGATACCCACCTACGATACCCACCTACAATACCCACCCACCCACGATACCCACCCACCTACGATACCCACCCACGATACCCACCTACAATACCCACCCACGATACCCACCCACAATACCCACCCACGATACCCACCTACGATACCCGCACCTAAACACGAGGCGCCAAATATGTCACGGGTTTATGTTGTCGTTTTATGCAGAAGACAAGAAGCTGGCGTCAATGTGTGTTCTAAATTAACCTGGGAGAAAATACATGTGTGTGTGTGTGTGTGTGTGTGTGTGTGTGTGTGTGTGTGTGTTATTTGGTTTATATTTATTAACTATCTCTCCAGGGGCGTGATTGATAGACAGGTATCGTTCGGGGCGTGATTGATAGACAAGTATCGTCGACTGTCTCTCCAGGGGCGTGATTGATAGACAGGTATCGTTCGGGGCGTGATTGATAGACAAGTATCGTCGACTGTCTCTCCAGGGGCGTGATTGATAGACAGGTATCGTTCGGGGCGTGATTGAGAGACAAGTATCGTCGACTGTCTCTCCAGGGGCGTGATTGATAGACAGGTATCGTTCGGGGCGTGATTGAGAGACAAGTATCGTCGACTGTCTCTCCAGGGGCGTGATTGATAGACAGGTATCGTTCGGGGCGTGATTGATAGACAAGTATCGTCGACTGTCTCTCCAGGGTCGTGATTGATAGACAGGTATCGTTCGGGGCGTGATTGAGAGACAAGTATCGTCGACTGTCTCTCCAGGGGCGTGATTGATAGACAGGTATCGTTCGGGGCGTGATTGAGAGACAAGTATCGTCGACTGTCTCTCCAGGGGCGTGATTGATAGACAGGTATCGTTCGGGGCGTGATTGATAGACAAGTATCGTCGACTGTCTCTCCAGGGGCGTGGTTGAGAGACGATAAATAGTGGAGAAAGAGACGAAAACAAATGAGACACCGGGAGATTAGAGACGTCACGCCTTGATGGATAAATCGCTGCCTGAACGAAACTATCTGACTGTGGCTCTTGGCGAGGGTGTGGGGTGGAGGGTGTGGGGTGGAGGGTGTGGGGTGGAGGGTGTGGGGTGGAGGGTGTGGGGTGGAGGGTGTGGGGTGGAGGGTGTGAGGTGGAGGGTGTGAGGTGGAGGGTGTGGGGTGGAGGGTGTGGGGTGGAGGGTGTGGGGTGGAGGGTGTGGGGTGGAGGGTGTGAGGTGGAGGGTGTGGGGTGGAGGGTGTGGGGTGGAGGGTGTGGGGTGGAGGGTGTGGGGTGGAGGGTGTGGGGTGGAGGGTGTGGGGTGGAGGGTGTGGGGTGGAGGGTGTGGGGTGGAGGGTGTGGGGTGGAGGGTGTGAGGTGGAGGGTGTGGGGTGGAGGGTGTGGGGTGGAGGGTGTGAGGTGGAGGGTGTGGGGTGGAGGGTGTGGGGTGGAGGGTGTGGGGTGGAGGGTGTGGGGTGGAGGGTGTGGGGTGGAGGGTGTGGGGTGGAGGGTGTGAGGTGGAGGGTGTGAGGTGGAGGGTGTGGGGTGGAGGGTGTGGGGTGGAGGGTGTGGGGTGGAGGGTGTGGGGTGGAGGGTGTGAGGTGGAGGGTGTGAGGTGGAGGGTGTGAGGTGGAGGGTGTGAGGTGGAGGGTGTGGGTGGAGGGTGTGAGGTGGAGGGTGTGGGGTGTGAGGGTGGAGTGTGGTGGAGGTGGAGGGTGTGGGGTGGAGGGTGTGGGGTGGAGGGTGTGGGGTGGAGGGTGTGAGGTGGAGGGTGTGGGGTGGAGGGTGTGGGGTGGAGGGTGTGAGGTGGAGGGTGTGGGGTGGAGGGTGTGGGTGGAGGGTGTGAGGTGGAGGGTGTGGGGTGGAGGTGTGGGGTGGAGGGTGTGGGGTGGAGGGTGTGGGGTGGAGGGTGTGGGGTGGAGGGTGTGTGGTGGAGGGTGTGAGGTGGAGGGTGTGAGGTGGAGGGTGTGGGGTGGAGGGTGTGGGGTGGAGGGTGTGGGGTGAGGGTGTGAGGTGGAGGGTGTGGGGTGGAGGGTGTGAGGTGGAGGGTGTGAGGTGGAGGGTGTGGGGTGGAGGGTGTGGGGTGGAGGGTGTGAGGTGGAGGGTGTGAGGTGGAGGGTGTGAGGTGAGGGTGTGGGGTGGAGGGTGTGGGGTGGAGGGTGTGAGGTGGAGGGTGTGGGGTGGAGGGTGTGGGGTGGAGGGTGTGAGGTGGAGGGTGTGAGGTGGAGGGTGTGAGGTGGAGGGTGTGAGGTGGAGGGTGTGGGGTGGAGGGTGTGAGGTGGAGGGTGTGAGGTGGAGGGTGTGAGGTGGAGGGTGTGGGGTGGAGGGTGTGGGGTGGAGGGTGTGAGGTGGAGGGTGTGGGTGGAGGGTGTGAGGTGGAGGGTGTGAGGTGGAGGGTGTGGGGTGGAGGGTGTGAGGTGGAGGGTGTGGGGTGGAGGGTGTGAGGTGGAGGGTGTGTGGTGGAGGGTGTGGGGTGGAGGGTGTGGGGTGGAGGGTGTGAGGTGGAGGGTGTGGGGTGGAGGGTGTGAGGTGGAGGGTGTGAGGTGGAGGGTGTGAGGTGGAGGGTGTGGGGTGGAGGGTGTGGGGTGGAGGGTGTGGGGTGGAGGGTGTGAGGTGGAGGGTGTGAGGTGGAGGGTGTGGGGTGGAGGGTGTGGGGTGGAGGGTGTGAGGTGGAGGGTGTGAGGTGGAGGGTGTGAGGTGGAGGGTGTGGGGTGGAGGGTGTGAGGTGGAGGGTGTGGGGTGGAGGGTGTGAGGTGGAGGGTGTGAGGTGGAGGGTGTGGGGTGGAGGGTGTGAGGTGGAGGGTGTGAGGTGGAGGGTGTGAGGTGGAGGGTGTGAGGTAGTGAGGTGGTGAGGTGGAGGGTGTGAGGTGGAGGGTGTGAGGTGGAGGGTGTGAGGTGGAGGGTGTGGGGTGGAGGGTGTGAGGTAGTGAGGTGGTGAGGTGGAGGGTGTGAGGTGGAGGGTGTGAGGTGGAGGGTGTGAGGTAGTGAGGTGGTGAGGTAGTGAGGTGGTGAGGTGGAGGGTGTGGGGTGGAGGGTGTGAGGTAGTGAGGTGGTGAGGTGGAGGGTGTGAGGTGGAGGGTGTGAGGTGGAGGGTGTGAGGTGGAGGGTGTGAGGTAGTGAGGTGGTGAGGTAGTGAGGTGGTGAGGTGGAGGGTGTGAGGTAGTGAGGTGGTGAGGTAGTGAGGTGGTGAGGGTACAGATATTGTTGTTTCTGAGTGATGTAGATGTGATTGTCTCTCTCTCTCTCTCTCTCTCTCTCTCTCTCTCTCTCTCTCTCTCTCTCTCTCTGGATGAAACAAGCCACCAACTCACCCAACATTTCTTCCCATTAGTTAGCCTTAAATCAGCTGACTTACCGCCAATCCTGATCTAACTGATAGTGTTAACCCGCCTCAAGGTTCTGTATTGTGTGTTCAACTAACACAAAGACCAACTCTTGAGTGTTATTGTCTTTTTGACGGTCATTGAATGTTATTGACTGTTATTGGGGGTTATTTGAGTGTTATTGAGTGTTATTGACTGTTATTGGGGGTAATTTGAGTTTTATTGAGTACTATTGACTGTTATTTACGTGTTATTGACTGTTATTGAGTACTATTGACTGTTATTTACGCGTTATTGACTGTTATTGAGTACTATTGACTGTCATTTACGTGTTATTGACTGTTATTGATTATTTTTTGCATGCTGTTGATAATTTATAGCTAAAACAAAAAGGACAGAGAGACAGACAGACAGACAGACAGAAGACAGACAGAGACAGACAGAAACAAACAGACAGACAGACAGAACACTAAACCAAGCAAATGACGGAGGAAGGGTCATAACGAGAAGAAGAAAGAGAAAAAGAGGAAGCACGCGATTATGGACAAAGGAAAGGAAGCGGAAGGAAGGGGAGAAGGGGAAGGAAGAGGAGAAAGGGGGAGGAAGAGGACCATAGATAGTGTTGTCAATAATAATGGGAAGGGGGTAATGGGGAGGGGTATTGGGAAAGGGGTATTGGGGAGGGGGTTAGTGGGAGGGGGCGATGGTAATTAGGTGGTTGGTGGGAAGGGGTGAGGGGGTTGGTGGGAGGAGGTGATGGATGTTAGGGGGGGTGATAGAAGGGGTAGGGGTTAGTGGGAGGGGGGGTGAAGAGGGCTAGTTTATTGTACACCCTACACTCACATGGGGAGGGGGTGAGGACTGTATAACCGCACCCATAACCGCACCAATAACAGTATATAGGGTAACGACACAGAGGAGCAGGAACAACCCACCGATGATTTACGTCACCATAAATCCTTCGCGTTTTTCTGCCTCCAACATCAAGTGAATTTGTTTACGTTCCTCAAATCCGGATTCACAAAAGGTTGGATTATTTTTTTTTTCTCTCGTAACTTAAGAGAGAACAACAATAATAATAATAAAAATAATAATAATAATAATAATAAAAATAATAATAATAATAATAAAATAATAATAAATAAAATAATAATAATAAAAAAATAAAAATAAAATAATAATAATAATAAAAATAATAATAATAATAATAAAAAAATAATAATAATAATAAAAAATAAAATAATAATAATAATAATAATAATAATAATAAAAAATAATAATAATAATAAAAAATAATAATAATAATAAAAAAAAAATAATAAAAATAATAATAATAATAAAAATAATAATAATAATAATAATAATAATAATAAAAATAATAATAATAATAAAAATAATAAAGTCTAACATTACAGAACACACTATGAAGTAAATTGCTCTTGATAAAAAAACAAAACAATGGCGTATCTAGATAAAGAGACTGACAGGTCAATTTATCAACATGTATTTTCCATTATCGAACCACGGGAATGAATATCACAGATGAAACACCATAACTGTTCAGCCATTGATTGGGATGAGTTAGCTGAGTGGTTCGTATACTCGTACACTCAATCATACACCCAGGGTTCGAAATTGTTTTTGAATACTGTCTCTTGAAGGAGGGTAATTTTAACTCATTCTTATGGTAGTAATTAGGTTAGGTTAGGTCAGGGTAGGTTAGGTTAGGTTAGGTTAGGTTAGGTTAGGCTAGGTTAGGTCAGAGTAGGTTAGGTTAGGTCAGGTTAGGCTAGGTTAGGTCAGGGTAGGTTAGGTTAGGTCAGGTTAGGCTAGGTTAGGTCAGGGTAGGTTAGGTTGGATTAAAATGGGGTTGGGTTAGGTTGGAATGGGATAGGGTAGGTTAGGTTTGGGAGAGGAGGGTGGAGGGATAAAGAGGAAGGGAGGGGAGGGGAGAGGCGGGGAGGTAGGGGGAAAGGGGAGAAGAGGAGAGAGCCATCACCAATCACTCCAGCGTGTCACACAACAATACACACACACACTACATACACACACACACTATACACACACACACACACACACACACACACACACACACACTATACACACACGCCCCTCAGGTCTATTTCTTTCATCATCAATACACCTTTTGACACTCTATACATCTCAATACACCCTCTTTCTACACCCTCTCTCTACACCTCAATACACCTTTTGACACTCTTTACACCTCTCTACACCCTCTCTCTACACCCTCTCTTTACACCTCTCTACACCCTCTCTCTACACCCTCTCTCTACACCCTCTCTCTACACCCTCTCTTTACACCTCTCTACACCCTCTCTCTACACCCTCTCTCTACACCTCTCTACACCCTCTCTCTACACCTCAGTTGGTCTTGTGTTTACGCTACCAAACATCTTTTGTGTACACCACAGCGCCTCGTCTGTTTACATCAAGATAGCTTCCACACCCTCAACTACACCCTGAATACACACCCTCTCTCTCTCTACACCCTCACACCCCCTCCTTACACCCTCTCTCTACACCCTCACACCCTCTCTCTACACCCTCACACCCTCTCTCTACACCCTCACACCCTCTCTCTACACCCTCACACCCTCTCTCTACACCCTCACACCCTCTCTACACCCAGACAACACCTCGGACGCGAAGTAATCGATTACCATTACACCATTAACACAAACACCATAACCCGTCTCACACTAGCACCATAACCCCCCTCACACTAGCACCATTAAGACCTCACACTAGCACCATAACCCCCCTCACACTAGCACCATTAAGACCTCACACTAGCACCATAATCCCCCTCACACAAGCACCATAACACCTCACACTAGCACCATAACAACTCACACCAGCACCATAACCCACCTCACACTAGCACCATAACCCACCTCACACCAGCACCATAACCCACCTCACACTAGCACCATAACAACTCACACCAGCACCATAACCCACCTCACACTAGCACCATAACCCACCTCACACTTGCACCATAACCCCCCTCACACTAGCACCATAACCCACCTCACACTAGCACCATAACACCTCACACCAGCACCAAAACCCACCTCACACTAGCACCATAACACCTCACACCAGCACCATAACACCTCACACTAGCACCATAACCCACCTCACACCAGCACCATAACCCACCTCACACTAGCACCATAACACCTCACACCAGCACCATAACCCACCTCACACTAGCACCATAACACCTCACACCAGCACCATAACACCTCACACTAGCACCATAACACCTCACACTAGCACCAAAACCCACCTCACACTAGCACCATAACACCTCACACTAGCACCATAACCCACCTCACACTAGCACCATAACCCCCCTCACACTAGCACCATAACCCACCTCACACTAGCACCATAACCCACCTCACACTAGCACCATAACCCACCTCACACTAGCACCATAACCCCCCTCACACCAGCACCATAACCCACCTCACACCAGCACCATAACCCACCTCACACTAGCACCATAACCCACCTCACACTAGCACCATAACCCACCTCACACCAGCACCATAACCCACCTCACACCAGCACCATAACCCACCTCACACTAGCACCATAACCCACTTCACACCAGCACCATAACCCACCTCACACCAGCACCATAACCCACCTCACACTAGCACCATAACCCACCTCACACTAGCACCATAACCCACCTCACACCAGCACCATAACCCACCTCACACCAGCACCATAACCCACCTCACACTAGCACCATAACCCACCTCACACCAGCACCATAACCCACCTCACACTAGCACCATAACCCACCTCACACCAGCACCATAACCCACCTCACACCAGCACCATAACCCACCTCACACCAGCACCATAACCCACCTCACACCAGCACCATAACCCACCTCACACTAGCACCATAACCCACCTCACACTAGCACCATAACCCACCTCACACCAGCACCATAACCCACTTCACACCAGCACCATAACCCACCTCACACCAGCACCATAACCCACCTCACACCAGCACCATAACCCACCTCACACTAGCACCATAACCCACCTCACACTAGCACCATAACCCACCTCACACCAGCACCATAACCCACCTCACACCAGCACCATAACCCACCTCACACTAGCACCATAACCCACCTCACACTAGCACCATAACCCACCTCACACTAGCACCATAACCCACCTCACACCAGCACCATAACCCACTTCACACCAGCACCATAACCCACCTCACACCAGCACCATAACCCACCTCACACCAGCACCATAACCCACCTCACACTAGCACCATAACCCACCTCACACTAGCACCATAACCCACCTCACACCAGCACCATAACCCACCTCACACCAGCACCATAACCCACCTCACACTAGCACCATAACCCACCTCACACTAGCACCATAACCCACCTCACACCAGCACCATAACCCACCTCACACCAGCACCATAACCCACCTCACACTAGCACCATAACCCACCTCACACCAGCACCATAACCCACCTCACACTAGCACCATAACCCACCTCACACCAGCACCATAACCCACCTCACACCAGCACCATAACCCACTTCACACCAGCACCATAACCCACCTCACACCAGCACCATAACCCACCTCACACCAGCACCATAACCCACCTCACACCAGCACCATAACCCACCTCACACCAGCACCATAACCCACCTCACACCAGCACCATAACCCACCTCACACTAGCACCATAACCCATCTCACACCAGCACCATAACCCACCTCACACCAGCACCATAACCCACCTCACACCAGCACCATAACCCACCTCACACCAGCACCATAACCCACCTCACACCAGCACCATAACCCACCTCACACCAGCACCATAACCCACCTCACACAGCACCATAACCCACTCACACAGCACCATAACCCCACTCACACCAGCACCATAACCCACCTCACACCAGCACCATAACCCACCTCACACCAGCACCATAACCCACCTCACACCAGCACCATAACCCACCTCACACCAGCACCATAACCCACCTCACACCAGCACCATAACCCACCTCACACCAGCACCATAACCCACCTCACACCAGCACCATAACCCACCTCACACTAGCACCATAACCCACCTCACACCAGCACCATAACCCACCTCACAGCAGCACCATAACCCACCTCACACTAGCACCATAACCCACCTCACACCAGCACCATAACCCACCTCACACTAGCACCATAACCCACCTCACACCAGCACCATAACCCACCTCACACTAGCACCATAACCCACCTCACACCAGCACCATAACCCACCTCACACTAGCACCATAACCCACCTCACACCAGCACCATAACCCACCTCACACCAGCACCATAAC
>CAUDMG010001731.1:0-230000 GCA_958450375.1 Homarus gammarus | reverse complement strand
AAAGTAACATAGAGAAACTAACCCAGCATTATTTCAACTAATTTACAGATAAGCAATTAACGCATCTGGTCAATTTAACAAGAATATAACATTGGGTCGGGTTAGGTTAGTGTTAGGATGGTTAATCTTTAGGTTAGCATTAGGTTAGGTTAATCTTTAGGTGAAATAAACTGGGGTGGAGCTTCTTCAGGTGATCACATATTCACTAAACTATCATAGATAATCTTATGTTAATTTTGTCTCCTAACTGATGCTATGTGAACGTATCTAGTTCACATAATATAAGTACACTACTGTTATATATATATTAACCCAGTTTTAAACGTCTTTATGTTAAATTAACTTGTGAAATACATTCCTATATCATCACTTACAAAGAATATTCATCCTACAAGAAATATTCATCTTCCAAGAATATTCACCCTACAAGGAATATTCATCCTACAAGGAATATTCACCCCACAAGGAATATTCATCCTACAAGTAATATTCATCCTACAAGGAATATTCACATCACAAGCCTTTACAACCCAACCCTAAACTGCCTTTCTCACTTCTCTCAATACAACGATTTTTTTTATAAGGAAAACTAAACGCTACACCACTCTGGGCTCTGAACTCTGGTAGGGGAGTACCCTGAGGTGCTTATAAACTTTTATTAAGTCACCCATTGTGTTTTGTAGTTAACACATCAATATTTTAAGGGCTAGCAGCAATTACCTGAAGCAGCTCACCATTGCAAACCCAGGGTGCTGGCCCAGAGAATGCAGCAGAGTATTGGGCTTACTTTTAGGAACACTTAGAATGTTTATAAATACCAGCCCAGGTGACCCAGTTGCCATCAGGAAAGTTAAAGCAATTTTATAGCTGGATGTCCTAGTTAATGCCAACTCACAGGGTGGGAACAGCTATCAAATCAGGGTCACAACTACCCAAAGTATTCAATGACTATCCACCTACTCGGCAATTGTGGGTGTGGGCTCCAGTTTGGTGGTGGCTCTGAACATTCTCAATCAATTGGCAATTTTTGGTATAGCTTGATGACCAAACAGAATTGCAGTACACTAAAAAAAATGTCTTAAACTTTTAAGACAAGGACCATCTGTGTGTAGGAATATCTTCTTATAAAATTGTGCTGGTTTATTAGTCAAATTTATTTCTTCTTACATGTCCACAGATCTTCAATTCACGTCACCATAAACACATAATATGACTTTTATTTAGTTCAGTTAGGAAGTGTTTTCAACAGATTGAGGTAAGTGGTAGGCTACCATACTATTTCTGTAGTACTTGAAGCTGATAGGTCATCCTATAATGCATCAGTCCAATACACTGTAGTACTTCCTCTAAAAGTATTACATTTCAACAAACATTTGCTTAAACGAGCAAATAGCACCTGGTGGTCCTTATGAAAAAGACAAATGGAACATTGCTCATAACAGTCTCTCTCTCTCATCAATATTCCGATTTCCTTATCATTAACTTCATCATCTTCATTGTCTTTATCATTACCATAAAAGCAGAAGAAAGAACAGCTAGGTATACAGTAAATGTAATTTACTCACTTTATTCATTGTTCTTAAACACTTATCATATCACACCTATGTCCAAGTTTTTCAGTAACAGAGCACTTTCTAAAGGACCGGGAAGAATGTCAGCCATGTATGGTGAAAATATATCAAAGTTTAGTCTCATCAACTGTGATGCGTCACCTTCTCCCCTATATTCAGTCACACTTGGGAACCTAACCCCATTTCCCACTGAATCTAGGAAGCCACATTTGCAAATTCTGTATTCCTGTACAGTATTCACAAGTTTCCAGGAAGGTAAACAGTACAGTATTTGGTAACCAGCATTACTAATAGAAAGGTGCAGCGGCTAAGTGGATGCAGCACTCGCCTCCTGTTCTAAGAGTCGGTAGTTTGATTCCTGATGTAAATGGGTACCCGACTTACAAGTTAGGGAAGGAGTGTAGTGTAGAGTCAGCCATGCTGCCTCCTTGTGTACTTAGGACTTACTATTATAAGGGTGTGTTGTATTCACACTATCCCTAATGGGCCTTCACTACTAATGGCCTTTTTTAAAACATGTTATTATCCTCAGAGGTTATCATTTTATAACTCTCCTCATTCTCTACTTCATCTTTCTTTATCATGTCAAAGGTATAATAACTAACCAAGGATTAACCTCATAACTCCTTGTCAAAATAAAGATATACTGTGTGTCCATACAACAAGAAAATTTCAAGTGGCCATACTGCTACCATGTAGCGTTGGTATCTTAGCCTCCATCCAAGCTGTGAGCTTGGGAGCACAAGAGACAGTGGGAGGGCTGTTCTCACAGCTCTGCTGTCTCGTGCTGGTGATAAGATTTCCAGATGGCAATGCAGTATTTTTATCTATTCTTTTATTTATTCCTAACAATTACTGGTAGAGTATAGTATATTATTTTATGTACAACAAATAGCTTCTTCCACACACAAACCTCTGGTGGACGTGATGTACATCAACTGCTTAGCCTGGCAGTCACTGAGGACGGGTAGAACCTCCCATTCATCCCACATGTTACCCCCTCCCGTAAGGTAATCTACCAGAGTTAAACAGTACTTTATAAACTTTTTCCCTGTGTTAGATAGTAAACTAGAGTAGCTGTGTACTATTTATCATTAGTTAGACAAGTTTTGTTATTGTTTGTGAATCAATTTCATGATATTGAAGTACTGTATTTTTTCAATGGGGAAACAAACCCTATTTCTCCCATATGTTTTTATATTTGGTACAAAAATTCACCAAACGAATGTTTTTTAGGGGGGAACCTAACCCATCAGTATCTCCAGGGATACCCGTACTAGGCGGTGGTACACAGGGGTGTTGGTGGTATGGCCGATACACACGTATCACTCACCAACACGTCATGGGTTCTAGTCCTGACCCGAGACACGTGAGAGGAGCGTTAACTAGTGTTTCCTCCTATACTAACACTGGACGATAATGTAAGCTAGTAAGTAGAAAAATGATATACCCTGTATTAAAATAAGTAAACACAAAATACTGCACTTCTACTCTTTCTTCAAATGACACAACTGATCAGGCATTGCTTTCAATACCAACAGTGGAAATGTACACAGGATTGTGAATAATGTAAATGCCCAAGACATTCCAACAAAATCAATAATGCATCCTGCAAATGCTGCAAAACTGAGCTTACCAGCAATCTCTATGGAGGCGAGAGCATTATAATGACTGGCTTGTGTCTCCTTGCTGCACTGTCTACTGATCTGCATCATGAGGGTGAATGAAGCGGTAGATACCACTCCACTGCTGTAGCTTAATAAACACATACCTCCTACACCTAGTTGATGCAAAACAAACACATTCTTTAGAAAACCAAACTCGTCTAAAACAATTACCACAAAACATTGAATCATAATAGCAAATAATCTATACAAAGAATATTGTATTAATAAAGTTTTAACATTAGCATTTGGTTTTGCTAAAAGTATTCCCCCATAGAATGACCCCAGTATTGAGAGACCCTGACACACTGTTCCATTCCAAAAGGCTAATGTTTGTTTGGATATTCCCTTGTCCAGGAGAAACAATGGCATGTTATTAATGGCTCCTCTCTCACCCATCTTATACAACACAACGTAAACACTTAACCACAATGTTCCTGGTGTGTGAACGACTTCCTTCAAAATATCACGTATCTGTTTAGCTCGTGATTCGCCCAGGCTTCGGAGAGACGTTTCTGTCGTTGGCTTGTGACGCGCACGTTCCTCAATATGATATAAAGGTTGATCTTGTGACTGTGTGTGTTTGGTCGCAGTTCCCCATTGGAGCTCTGGGCTAGGTTGACTCACTGGGATATTTTTCTCCACTGACAGACAAGAGGCAAAGGCAGCGGTAAAGAAATATACAAGAGCCAACATGATGAAGGTGACAGTCCAACTTGTGAAGGCTAAGAGGTAGGTGAGTCCTGCCCCTCCTATAAGGCTGCCCACCTTGTACAACACTACCTAGAAAATAACAATACATAATTATTCTTCCCGCATTATCCTCTAACAACATAAGAAACCATAATAATTGAAGTCTAATAACATCACATCTTTCATAATAGGTTGAAGTATAATGTAAGATAAGCATCATTGAAGAAATATGTGCTTAATCATTATTTGTATTAGGTTGAATTACAAACGCTGATTTTTGCCATAGATGCTTTCCAAAAAACTGCGACATTACTCAAGACACAATATTCCCAGGATATATTTAGTCACCCTAATGCTACCCACTTCAAGAAAACTTCATACAGTGGAGCCTCTCATTAACACGAACCAGAGCTACTAAGGTAAAGATTTATATGACATGTTAGAGTGGTCCTGTAAATGACATTAAAGTACTGTGCAGGTTTAAATGAAGTTATTTTTCAAGACATTCAATATAAAAATACAACAATATAACATGCAGGAATATAGTAACCCCAATATAATTCACTAGAGACACTAACCTGCACAGTGTTACCTAGGCCAAGCTGTTCATCAGGGAGTACTTGTAGAGCCAGGCCATCAACTGCTACATCTTGTATGGCTGAGAATATGTTCAGGGCCAGCAACATACATCCTATCCCCATCACATCGGCTGGTGCCGTGAATGAACCTGTCAGATAGATTAGATAGATTTGATAGATTGATAGACAAATAGACAGATTAGATAGATATGGTATTGATTGATAGATATTTATACAGTAAAATCATCATATGAGTTTATATTGTTTCAGCATGTATTATATATCCGATAGAATAAAGAAAGCTTAAGGTTATAGTCTAGTCTTTGTGTCTTGTAGCTCACTTGCTGCCTGTAGGTCAAAATACGAAACATTTTGGCACACACACATACACTTTTATCCTCTTCACCACTGATCGGCTCGTTAGTCAATTGGGCGATCGGTCACGTCTCTGTTATGCACTTTTGGCAAGTACTGGGCATGCAC
This sequence comes from Homarus gammarus, assembly GCA_958450375.1. NCBI lineage: Eukaryota > Metazoa > Arthropoda > Malacostraca > Decapoda > Nephropidae > Homarus > Homarus gammarus. The sequence continues at coordinate 225,011 of CAUDMG010001731.1, read as the reverse complement.
CGGTTCCTGAATGTACCTGAACCCGCTCCAGTGTTGGTTAAGTCTGGTCTTGAAACAACTCACACTCGGTGCCGTCACAACACTCTCTGGTAGCTTGTTCCAAGAGTTCACAACTCTCACTCCAAAAAAGTTTGCCCTCACAGTTTTCTGGACTTGTGGCTTCTTCAACCTAGAGCTGTGACCCCTTGTGGGGCGAGAGTCCACCAGCTCCAGGTAAGGACACTCGACTGAGTAGTGCCCCCTTAGATGCTTATACACCTCAATTAGGTCGCCCCTTGCCAGTCTGTAGTATAAGCTAGGCAAGTTTAGGCACTCCAATCTCTCAGGGTAGTTGAGGTGCCAAAGTGCAGGCACCAGTCTGGTGGCCCTCCTTTGAACATTTTCAATCAACACGCACACACACACTTGAGTACATAATATATACCTGAACAAGCAGACACCCCAAGAGCCAGGAGGGAGATGAGAAGCCAGCGACGCCTCCCACCCCACACCTCCACCAGGGGCGCCAATAACCCCTTGGCTACCCATGGCACTAACAGCACCTTCAGCAGTGACACACTGAAAAAAATAAACCTTATCAGACACATGTAGTAAGGAGATAACTGGGGAATCTTAAGACTCGTTTTACCAGGGAGGAAAGCTTCAGTATCCTCTCTCTTAGTGATGCTGTTGTAATAGGGTCACCAATATGATTTTCCCATTTCATGATGTAATCTATCTACCTCTATAGTCCCATCCTGTTAGTATTTATTTGACTCTTATTACCTCCCCTTTGCATAAATGGTACAATAAACCTCCGACATAACGGACTAATTGGAGGGGTGAGTCTAGTCCGTTAAATCTGGATTCTGAATAATAACGTACTCAGTTTGTTATATACCAACATAGTCCTAAGTAACCACATGGATCACTTTTCACCACCAACACTCACAATCACTAATAAAAGGAATATTAGTCTTGTGAATTTCCAAATACTAAATAACCTAACCAAGCCTCCAAGGTTCTGTATATATGTGTAATGAGGTCTAATCCCCCCCCCTCCCTCCAACATTCCAAAGGTTCACAAGTAATGTAAATACTGTAACCTCAATAAATGTTGTCTATGAGTTACAGTGACACATAACAGAAGGTACCACAAGCTCAAGGGATATATGATCGAGGCTTTCTGGTCACTAAATTCATTAACACAGGAAGCATCTCATGGGAAAATTAATTCAGTATTCTTTTTATTTGATTTTACAGTCAACGTAATCATAAATCAACAGAATCAGCCGAGAAATTACCACTAGAGGAAAAGAGTCAGTTTAATATTCATGTACAGAAAGCCAGATGCTACACACAGATCAGTCGGAACAGAATTTAATAATACAGGGTGTAATAAAATGGTGTATGACCTATGAGACACCCTGTACAGTCCACGAACCTTGAATACTTTAAGCCGTATGATCGAAGCTGGACAGGAATAAATTTATCCTGAAGGCCATAGGGGATCCCCTGGACTAGGTACAGCCATCCTAAAGAGGCAAGAGGCAGGAGGTTCTTCACTTGTCTCCATGATGACATGTTATTCCTGTAAGTTGTTCCAGAAGTGACAATCATCTTATTTAATATGATGCCAAAAAATAATGGATCATCTAGATTAGTCCCAAAATTATTCTACATAAAGATTAAACACTAATGCTAACCTAACCTAACTTAATCTAATCTAACAAAACCTAACATAATCTTAACATCAATCACCCTAATCTAATCACCCTAGGCATCGTCAGAGTCTTTAACCATCTGGTGAAACAAGTTGTGGGGTTTAATCTTCAGGTGATCCAAAAGAATTAATAACTAAAGAAACTCTGTAACATTTTTTCCCAAACACAAGATACATAGAGATACATACCACCTGTAGAAGCCTCGAGGGATACAGAGATGTATACAGTACTGTAGTGGTTTAGAGGAGAAAACATCAATTGGCAGCTTCAACTTTAATCAACAGAGTAACCATCTCATCCCTGTAATAGAATGTGTATTTAAATAACATAAAAGTTCACTAGTTACAGGTACTATATGATATACTGTACAGTACATGTATTAAAGGAAATAAAGTTAACGTCAGAGAAACAGACTTACTCGTGGCCTTTCATCGTGAGACCTTTCCAAATTATACACCAAGTCTAGAATAATAATATCAATTGAAGGGATGATATACCAGGTGATTATACGTACTGTTATACCAGGGGAAGGCCAGCCTAACCTAACCTTAACAAACCAACCAAAGAAACCTACCCTACCTGACCTTACCTAACCTAATCAACCAAAGAAACCTACCCTACCTGACCTTACCTAACCTAATCAACCAGAGAAACCTACCTGACCTTACCTAGCCTAATCAACCAAAGAAACCTACCTGACCTATCACATTTGAGGTTGTCCTGGTGACGTAGCTTCTTCTATAGGCCTAATATGCTCTTCGTACAGGCCTAATACTGCACGCTCCTCCTGTAAGCCTAATACTGCATGCTCCTCCTATAGGCTTAATACTGTACGCTCCTATAGGCCTAATATGCTCCTCGTATAAGCCTAATACTGCACGCTCCTATAGGCCTAATACTGCACGCTCCTCCTATAGGCTTAATACTGTACGCTCCTATAGACCTAATACGCTCCTCATATAGGCCTAATGCACTCATGTTAACGCACAAATATCCACCATTATAATATATTACCATCCTTTAATAAATATGATCCTTAGGCATAATTTATAGATCAATATATATAACAATCATCAAAAATAAGAACAAGTTACCTGGGCATAAGCGACTCACATAATTACGTCATATCAACATTATTAAATAAGGAATATCATGAACGAAATAATATAATATAAATCAATACTATACCATTCTTCTATGACAACAGTACTAAGCTGACATGACTTCCAACAGTGACAGCAGGAGGAAAATTAAAGTTGTCAGTCACCAGACCCAGAACACACCTGCCGGGGGAATCACCTCTTAATTACGCAAATAAACAAGTATTATACAGAAAATAACATACAAATTATTACCAACATTACCATATTCTTCCCTGACAACATATTTAAATTACTAAGACAAAACATAGTGACAATAGTTGGAAAAAAAATAATTGTCATATTAAACGAACCCGAAATCACATGCCGGGAATCACCTATAAAATCCTATATTACCAAAAAAATATACATCATATGATAGCCAAAATAACATATAATATACCATTCTTCCCTCACGTGTATATTAAGTTGCTATGATGGCTAATAGAGATAAGAGAAGGAAACAATAATGGCATTTGTTCTCACTCCTATACCCGAGTCCTGAGTTCAACATGTGGCGAGAATCATTCCATAATCTTAACTGATATCAATGTTCTATTTCTTATTTATTTATTGAGTTTATCTTATTTTATTATAATATTAATCATACATATATTGTTCTCCCTAAAATATAAAAATAAAACTAATATGGAATAAATTAACACAAATATGAAGTGCCTATTAACATACATTATTTATATTTTAAAGGTATATTTCCTAACTTTTTTTTATGATTTTACGTTTGTTTCATCTTTTTATTCATCTATCTATCTACCAAACTATCTAAATCTATCCTTATATCTATCTACCCATTTATCTTTCTGTCATTCTATATCTGAATTCCAGTTGCTCAGGTGAATGCTGTTTCCTTAATTAACTTCAAGAGGCGTGACAGATAACCAACAGCGGGGTGCTCGACCTGTAGAAGCCCAGAAATATCCCAGCCAATTATACCTCAACACCTCAGTGAAAGTTAACATTAAATAGGAGTTAAAGTGACGATATAATCAGTTAAGATGAAGACTATCACCTGTACCGCACCTGTTAACATTGCTGTAATTAAGTACTGTAAGTATTATGTTTTAAACTATAATAACACTTCTATTGGCTATGGTAAGGTATAATAAGTTAATTTTAAATACTATACCATTTGATATTCCTATGGTGTTTGTATGTTTAAATAAATTTGATCTTTTATGGTGATTTTACTGAAGAAATACCTAACTAATCGCTCATTTCCTGTTACCTATTTCCCTTCACTATGTTGTAATTATATTAAGATGAACGTGAAGAATATCCACCCCAGCTTATTTTACCTAAAGATTAACCTCCCTAACATAACCTAACCTATCCTAACCTAACCTAACCAATCCTAACCTAACCTAACCTAACCAATCCTAACCTAACTCAACTCTTCTCCCCCAAATCGTGTTAGGAGAGTTAATCTTTAGGTGTAATAAACTGGGGTAGAGATTCTTCAGGTGATTTACGTTTCACCAATGTTGATCCGTGGAATAAGTGGAATATTTTTTCTCGGGGAATTTGTTATGCTAATGGACAAATCTTCATAATTTAATTCATTATTTTATTGTTTATTAACTTATGGTACTCATTTACTTATTTACATATTTGCATTTTCTCAACCCTAAACAATTGTGGAAACGGTCAGCCAGGAATGAATCGCCAATCATCTGTTATTTTTTATTCGTTGGAGTCATTCGTACCTCAAGCAAATTAAATCAAACTAACCACGGATGCATGGAGGAAAAAAGAGCATCATAATAAATACTAATGCTGTTGTTGCCCCAAGCCAAATAAAACATTTTTCAGGATCATGTGAAGATTACCAGTGGCCCTCATAGCTTATTTCACCTGATGATTAAATACACTAATGCTGTATGGGAAGGTTACGTTAGGTACATCAGTATTATCCCTTGCTAAATGAATTTACTTTACTCTTTACTTTTATCCTCTTCACCGCTGATTGACTCGTTAGCCACTTGGGCGATCGGTTACGTTATAATCGAATTCCATAAAACTTAATGAAAAATATTAATTCGATCTCTTGGTGGACATTTTACACCTCTACCTGCGAGTATATTATTAGTATGAGGTGCAGGATTATATATAAATATCCTTAAAGAAACCTTCCAGTACTTCTGTTATCCTAAACTGGTCAAGTTGAACAATAAATATTTGATAATGTGAAGCTTAGAAACCCCAGCTTATTTCACCTGAATATTAACCATCCTAACTTGACCTAACTACACCAGGTAGGTTTGCACCGTTTAATCTTCCGGTAGTATAAGCTGGGGTGCTTAATCTTCAGGTGGTATAAAGTAGGGTGTGTAATGTTCAGTTGATCCAAGAGGTGATACACCCCCTACCTGATAACACAGACAATCTCCTCATATTTCAGGGGGAAAACGAGATGAGAAGATCATACTGCCTCTGAACGACTCTATCAGCTTCACTCTTAACCAAGATGAGATGTGTGCGAGGACGACTGTGGCCGTCTCACCATCGTTTACCGAAGATAGATTTTGGCTGAATGGCAAGTGAGTCCTACAGTGATAGACCACCAATGACATTTCTATTAATTTATGTTGTATTAAATTCCTATTATAGTTTTAAAAATTACTGTATATAATATCCATAATACATACACTGTACTTCATAGTTTGTCTCTCTGATACATTGATGGACTCTCGGTGATGACCATTTAAGATTCCAGAATTCCCCAACATAATTTGCCCCACCAGTGTTTGTCATCTTCTCGTCCAACATTGGGGCGATCACTCTATGAAATCAACCCTGAGAATTTTCCACAAGGTTCCTAGACATGTTAGATAGTAAATATACAATACCCCGGTAATTGAGGACATACTAGACAATTTTTGTAAGTTTTATAATTACCTATTTGACTGCATCTAGTTGTGATGGCTTCAGTGTTATGTTTTCCCTGTACATTGTATGACATATTGAGACTCCTTAGCATTTCTTCAGAGCTAAATATTGTATGTATTTTAGATTATTCTTCTAACTGAGAATTCTTCATTTCAGGGAAGAATCACTCGAAAATCCAAGGATACAAAACTGCCTGAAAGAAAGTAAGTTACAGATTTAGTTACATAAAATGATGAACCCAGTACAGGTACAGTCACACCAAAAAGTGTCTTTACGATATTGTGTGGGACAATATGGCACAACGGACGAAGGATTTTGACGACCCTATCCAAAACAACGGGAATCTGTGTTAATTAATTTACACTCTGGACGTCCTCTGGGCCTGTTATTTAAAAAATCATTAAAGACCTGGATTGATGATAAATTCTTTCACTGTATAGAAAAGATATCAAGAACATATATAATTTATTATTATACTTGTATTTTTATTATGCCATACTGTATTATCAACAACATATATTTAAGTTCATACTGTAGTGTTTTATTTGCTGTATTTTTATTACTGGTATACAGTATTGTATTATCAAGAGCGTATATTTCAGTTCGCCGCCGAGCTTCAAAACGTAAGTTGGAAGGCTCTACTGAAGACATCTTGAACTGGCACGTACACATCTGTTCTGTCAACAACTTCCCCACAGCTGCTGGTCTGGCTTCTTCTGCTGCTGGCTACGCTTGTCTGGGTGAGTCAATGATGCAAATATTTAAGTAATTTTTAAGGTTTTGTGAGTTACTGGTAAGTCTAATTCTCCTTGAAGCTGCAGCGGCTGAGCACTCTCCCACTGGTTGAACCCAGAGCAGCCTAATGTGAGCCAGCTTTTAAGGGGTACTGGTATGACTACTGTGTAAGTAGTTGGGGGAATGAAGGTGATCAGGAGTGCCAGTCATATTACCAAGAGACAAGTGTTCGTTGACTCAAAAATTTGATAGATAATGCAGGTATTCCTTATTGACGCATTAACCCCTCTCTACAGTGTATGCCCTCGGACAAGTTTATGGCGTCGAGGGCGATTTATCCTCGATTGCTCGTCAAGGATCGGGCAGTGCTTGTCGGAGTATTTATGGAGGTCTCGTAAGATGGTACAAGGGAGAACTGGACGATGGTACCGACTCTGTGGCACAACCCATCGCTCCTCCTGATCACTTCCCCAACCTGAGAATTATTATATGTGTGGTAAGTTGTATAAGCTGTTGAAAATCCTTCTTTTTAATCTTTGTATTTTTTTTCTCTTTCTCTTGGTCGGTAGAGAGTTAGGGACACTTAGGAGATCTGCAGCTAAAATTATGCATCACTGACCGATACATAAGCAAAACCTGTCTTCCACTTTGTATATAAATGCATTAATTTGAATGATAAAAACACTCCATAAATAAAAATATGAAGATTATTAACAAGGAAATAAAAGTACAGTATGTATGAGTATAGACAGGTGGTACAGTTCAGCAGTCAGGGGTTAATGTCTCCCCAGGTCAGATGTGAGTAGGGTGTTATCCAGTTATCCTACCAAACATCACAGGTTATCTCTGGGTATTCTGCTTTCCTCCTATACAGTACTAACTTATTAACACTGGACAATAAAGGTCATGACGGTAACAAGAAACAGACCGACTGCCTGAATGGTTAGTAAGCTGATAAATGGTGGAAATGACCAGTTAAAAGATAGTCATAATTTTTTCCATTTTGGCCAGCCCCTAATTTACTGTGGTTCAAGATTGATGAAATTACAAGGAACATAAACTGTCCTTCATTGATTGACAGTCATTCATTTTATAACTATACCTCAGTTTAAAATAGAGATGCATTCCTAAACACCATATCATAAACCAAAGATTTTTGAATAGATTCGTTTTTATCCATTACCATTATTAATTAGATGTTTGGTATGTACCTTCAAAAATAAAAACTTCTTCAACACATAACAAAACAGATGGGTTGCATTATTGGAACCCTCTTATAAGTCGTGTACACTAAGCGTCTTATTAATTTTCAGGCAAACGCTGGTCGTAAGAAGACAGGCAGTACAGATGGCATGAGACAAACGGTTCAGACTTCACGGCTAATGGAGTATCGCGTCAAAGAATCCGTCGTCACAAGAACAGAAGCCATGATGGAGGTATATGCTTCTATGTCCCGAGTGATTGACGATTTCCGCTTTTGCGTCCTACATCTGGAGGATCACGTGAAGATCAGGCACCCAAGCTTATCTCGCCTGATGATTAAACACCTTAACTCTACTAGGGGGGAGTTAGGTTAGCATAAGGGTGTTTAATCATCTGGTAAAATAAGCCGAGGTGCCTGATCTTCATGTCTTCCTTCATCCTTTCATCTATTCTACCGTTCATTATTTGCCAGTTTTTAGCTAATCACTTCACTAAGATCATTCATTCTGTACAAGAATAAAAAATAACCGCTTGTTAAATTATATATTAAGAATTACTGTTACTATGAATGTATTAAATTAGTCAGGTCCCTCTTATATTTATTTCTACTTCCAGGCAATTCAAGATAAGAACTGGTCAACGTTTTGTGACCTCACTATTGCCGACAGTAATGAGATGCATGCTGTTTGTCTTGACACTTTCCCTCCCTGTGTGTACATGACGGACACCTCACATGCTGTAGCCAGCCTTGTACACCAGTATAATGAAGTCAAGATTGCTCGAGGTGACTTAAACCATAAGGTATGAATTAGTGTAAGTTTAATCCAATATTTCTGTTGGTATTATGTGTGTGTGTGTGTGCGTGTGTGTGGAAATTTAACCAGGATTATGGCACTGTTAGTCTCTTTTGTAGAACATTATCATTTAATTTATTCCATATTGTCCTTTTTAATTACGACTCCTAAACAAAATTATATCAACACATAAACCTCAAATAGGCTTTACAAATTTTAAATGTGACTCATAGCTTATACCAAAACATTGAGGTGAGACCCTGTTAAGCTTGGTACAGTATGTAAAAATAACACTTAAGGGATCACCTAAACACCCCACTTTCTTTCTCCCGATGATTCAACAACCTATTGCTAACGAGATGGGTAGGTTAGTATTGGGGAGTTGAATCATCAAGTGAAAATAAGTTGAGGTGTTTAATCTTCAGGTGATTCTACTTGAGACTAATCCCTATATAAATTAGATGGTATTCAGTGGTAGAGATAAACCTATGTGTCACTCGCCCTCTCAGGTCTGCTACACATTTGACGCCGGACCAAATGCTTGTTTATTTGTGCCCGGAGCCGTCGTGAAGGAGGTATTGGCCTTGTTACTTCGCACCTTTCCTCCAGGTCCCTCGCAGAGTCCAACTGAGTACGTCAAGGGCATCCCAGCTCAGTCGGCTACTTTATCGAAGGTATATGTGTGGCAAGGGTATATTAAAATCTCCTGTGTGTGTCTGTTTATATGTTTGTGGTATTTAGTTTCAAATACCAAACCATACATCCCCAGTCTTCAGCAAGGTGACACATCAATGGATACTTCCAATAACCGCACTTCTCTGATCTCTCTTGTAATTTATATCTATTAAAAAATATACACATTACCAGGATATAATTTCCTTTCAAGGGGAGAAATAATATATTGTAACTTGTCCTATACATATTGTCTTTTTTTTCCCAGGAGTTGATGTCACTGGGAGATGAGGACTTTGAAGGAGGAAGACTGAAATACTTGATACACACCAGAGTGGGTGATGGACCAAGACTGATGCTGGATACTGAATCTAGCCTCTTGGACCATACAACAGGTGTGCCCAAACCAACTAATGGTACTGCCTAGTGCTGGATGAGTACGAGGAAGATGTGGAGTCCGATGAGTACAAGTATGATATGGAGTCTGTGCTCAAGGTTCCTGTCTGAATGTAAGCAGAAATTCATAACTGTTTCATCGCGACTAAAGTAATTATATAAAATAAAGTCAGCTTATACCTATAACATGAACTAAAATTATCTATCATTGAGGGAATATTTATCTATAATTCCTTAGGACTTTTATATTAATTTATTGTTTTAACCGATGAAGTACTGAATAATGAGGATAATTTATTAATCATAAAAAGAATAAATAGAACCATAAAACAAACAAATCAGGAAAAATAAGAGAATGGCACGATTGTATAAACAGACTCTGTGTTTTATTGTACAAGTTGAATATGTCACTCTTAATATGCAACGTGTATACAAATAATAGCAATGTTTTTTTATACGTATTTATGTGTTTGTTTACAAGAATCTCATAACATTACAAGAGTATAAAACTGTATCTTGTTCGTGTAAGAGTTTGATGAGTCATTCACTAGAACACAATCAAACTTACTCTTCCATTATACTTAGAAACTGTGACCTGACCTGAAGCATTGCCACCATCTGATAACCTAACCTAATCTAACCTAACTTGATGTAACTTAACACTGATCTTAACCTAACACTAACCAAACCTGTAAATTTTTGTCTGTTCATTGATAAACAAATTTCAATGCGACACAAAGTTAATTTTCGTTTTTAATTGGACTCCGATGCACTCATGAGATTTGGCTATGGAAATTTAACACATTACCCCTCCCCCCTTTAAAGGAATCGTCCCCCCCTTAAAGAATCCTGTGTCTTCCCTACAATGACTATTACATCACCCTGACTTGAGGACCTTAGGCCGAAGATACACGTAGCCTAAGGTACTGTCGTTATCCATCCATAATCAAAATAAAATCATTGTTTACAAGTACAGTAACCCCCGCCCCCCCCAAAGTTCATCTGAAAACTATCCTCCAGATCACTATAAGCTTAGCCCCCTGGAACACTATAAGCTTACCACCCTAGATCACTATAAGCTTAGCCCCAAGTTCACCTGAAGATTAGCCCCCAGAACACCGAAACATTAGACCTCAGATTATTTCACCTTATTCTTAAATGCCCTAATGTTACCTTTGGGGGGGGTTAGATTAGGTTAAATTGGTTGGTAAAATAAGCTGGGGGAAGGGGTAAAATAAGCTGGGGGTAGGGGGTTAATTTTTAGGTGATTGGGAGCTTAATAATTTTTTGCATATGATTTTTTCTCAATGATTATAAACTATTTTTGTATATTTTATCCTGATGAGGTATAATAAATTAATAATGTACAAAATACCACATAATTCATTGTGCCTTAAATGAGGTGCTAATGGGTCAACACCTCTCTCAAGTATAATGGGCCATATGATTGTTTAAAGGGCCTTATGATGGTTTAAATGAGTCTTATATTTTACTATGAAGTTTTATAATCAATGGTGGTAATAGAGTTTATATGTATTTAACCATAAAAATATTTTATATAATTTTTATTAAATATGAAAGACACAGACATCCATTCTTATTGACACTTCCTATAGAGAAACTTTTGAATATCCCGACTACTAGTATAAATATGTGTTGTAATTAGCCACTACAAAACCATTTATTTAGTGTTGTAATAAACTGCGAACGGTAAAATACTAAGGTCACCTGAAAATTACTTCCAAATTATTTAACCTTGAGATTAAATATCCTAACATTAACCTAACCTAACCTAATTAACCCTAACCAAATTATCCTTAGTTGTTTAATCATCAGGTGAAATAAGCTGGGGGGGGAGGTTAACAAATTACTATATGTAGTTAATGTGCTTCCATATATTCCATTAGACTTGTTACAGATGGAGTAAAACTGAAGAGCCTTATAGCGCACACATACACACACACTATTGCAGAGCTGCCTTATACTCAATGGCTTCTATATCCTGTTTATAGAACATGTGTACCAGTTATGTAGTGGTGAGTGAGACCAAGAACGAGATTTGTTGTAATTTTACCCTTAATGTAGCACCTTAAAAATCGCCCCTTACCTAAGTGGTCAACCTAAAGAGTCATCCCTTACCTAGGTGGTCAGCTAAAGAGTCACCCCTTCCCCCTGAAACTATCTAAGGGAGGGGAAGAGGGTAAGGGGGATAATCTTCAGGTCTTGGTATCAAATACATTACCGATCTGTAGCTGCCATTTTGACCTTTAGTAATCTTTATATGCCGAGTTTGTGCTGAATATACAAGGTCATTCTTTTATTCTTAAACCCTTATAGATTATTATTTTTAGGACGTGGTGAAGAAAACAAATTATTCAATGACTTATACACTAATTTGTGACTTTGGAAATATTGGACAGTTTTACGTGACAAATATACAGGGTGTCTCAAAATAATGTCTCCACAACTATACAGGGTGTCTCAAAATAATGTCTCCACAACTATACAGGGTGTCTCAAAATAATGTCTCCACAACTATACAGGGTGTCTCAAAATAATGTCTCCTCAACAACTATACAGGGTGTCTCAAAAGAAAATACAAGTTAAACAATACCGTTACCAATATTATGACCAAATAATGTAAAAATAATGTCATTGTATTTAATATGTGAACATAATAATACCATGAAGTCGCCTAGGTTGTGATCATCATTATAATCAACATTTAAATACCATTATAGTACTTAATATAACAAGGTCCTATAATAACAGTGATCTATGATAATTATGCTTATTAGTTTTAAGATCATTACTGTTGAATTTATTTAAAAACAATGTTCTTTAATGTATTTATTTAGTGCTTGGTGATAATTATTTATTATTTTGTATTCTGTATGTATTTATAATGACTAACTTCTGTAATAGGGTCAATACAAAGTTCAGCATTCCCTCTTTTACAGTAGTCACTCTATATACAGTACAGAAATATATAGTACAGGTATATACAGTACAGGTATATACAGTACAGGTATGTACAGTACTATACCTATATCTTAACCCCATTAGGTGATCACATATAACCCAATTATGTCATATGTTTATAAATCTTTGCAATATTAATAGAAGACCTTTGGGTTGTCTTATATAAAGTATTATCAAGTTCAAAATATTTAAATCCTCAGAAAAAAGTTCACAGGTATTTGACAAATTAATCATGATGTACTGGAACCTTTTGGTCTTGATTCACGTAGGTTATTTGTACGTGTAGGTTGTAGCGATGAAAGCCGTGGGTACTTTTTATCATTACAGTACTGGGTGGCTTAGGTGAGATAGTCAGCTGTCTTCCATTTACAAGTACAGTAATTGATATATTTATTTAATTATATATATTATGCAAATCACCTTAAGAATCTCCATCTTTGATTATTTCGCCTTAAGATTAACCACCATAATGCTAAACTAACCTAACCTCATCCCACCCCAAATAGTGCTCGGGTGTTAGGTGAAATAATCTAGGGAGGAGATTTTGCAGGTGATCTGATACTGTTGTGTAGGTCTTAGCATCAGGGCATGAGGTGACATGTTAGTTTAATATTCAATAAAATAGTTAGAATATTGTTACTGGTTTTATTATAGTTTATTGTTATAAGAATTTTTAATGGTTGTGGGTAAATACTGAATTTATATGTAATGTAGTTTATTATTTATTGTTTTGTAGTTTAATAAATATTGAAGTAAATATTTAAGTGGTTATTATCCTTATATTTTAGGTGAAATGATTCATATTTTACATAACTATTGTAACTTTCACCCAGTTGATTACAGGTGTGTCATAGTGCATGGTAGTTATGTGAGATGAAGGTCCACCTATGGTCCACTATGCCATACAAGGAGGGCCACCAGACTGTTGCCTGCACTACGGCACCTCAGTTACCCTGATAGATTAGAGAGAGTGCAATTGCCTAGCTTATACTACAGACGGGCAAGGGGGGACCTAATTGAGGTGTAATGTATAAGCATCTCAGGGGGCACTACTTGGTTGAGTGCCCTTACCTGGAGCTGGCGGACGCTCGCCCCACAAGGGGTCACAGCTCTAGGTTGAAAAAGCCACAAGTCCAGAAAACTATGAGGGCAAACTTTTTCGGAGTGAGAGTTGTGAACTCTTGGAACAAGCTACCAGAGAGTGTTGTGACGGCACCGAGTGTGAGTTGTTAAAAGACCAGACTTAACCGACACTGGAGCAGGTTCATATACATTCAGGAGCCGGTGCATGCCCAGTACTTGCCAACAGTGCCTAACAGAGACGTGACCGATCGCCCAAGCGACTAACGAGCCGATCAGTGGGGAAGAGGATAAACGCAAATTAAGTAAGTGTTGTCACACACCATCACCAAGCTCTCCATGATATCATGCAAGGTAAATAAAAGGAAATACAGTACATCTTCACACACACAGGGTGGAAGACTTATGGACCAGTCTACCAGCTCAAGCTGTGGAAGTGAGAACAGTAATGGGCTTCAAAATAACCATTGACAAGACTATCAGCACTGTATGTAGAACATTGAAGAGATGCAACATAGGCCACTGACCTCCCTCCTTCAGCATGGCCATCTCTAGGTTGGGTGACCATTAGGTAAATAGTGAGCTTATCTTATCACTGGCCTGTTGGTCTAGTGGTATGATTCTCGCTTAGGGTGCGAGAGGTCCCGGGTTCAACTCCCGGACAGGCCCACCATGATTTTGAATTAAAAAAGTGGAAAATTGTGTGTATAGTTCAACCTATACTTAGTGCGGTATGTGCCCAAGAGGCTACCATCCAGGTCAGTGGCCAAGATAATGATACACTGGTGAAAGGAAGGGGATTTGGGTAGGGTTAAATAACGGAACTTACGGATTAAAACAATGTTAGAACGTTCCAAGTTGTCATAGAGGCAAAAATTGGGGGAACTTTAAGAGGTTATTAGTGATAAAACGCCATAAAATATTAAACTAACATACACTTTACCAAACAACCCGAATTTAACCTAATATTAACCAGAAATTATATTAACCTGACAATATATTAACCTAACATAGCCTTAACCTTATTTGTGATGTTTGGTAAGGTCACACTCGATAACACCCATCTCACGTATGTCGGGGCAAGCAGGACCCGAACCCATGACATACCCATGAGATATAAGCGCGCTGTGTTCCGTGCTCTAGTGGGTTCTGGAACTTTTGCTTGATACAGTATGATTTATTCTACTTTAATTTAACATTCAAGCAAGCTAGAAAGTTTGGGGCGAAAGATACACCAACAAACGTTTAAACAATTCGTTGTCTAATGTAAATACCAAGAATTCATAACTTACTTTAGTCAGTCCTATCGCGTAATTTTCATTTTCTCTTATTTCTTTATTTATACACATACCATAGCATAGTTTTTATTAAAGATACCCGTCAAAAATCAGCTTGGAAATATTAGATAAACCCATAAATATCATCTACCAGAATTAGAGAAAGATATTCCATACTTATTCTTTGTTTACATTACATGATGAATTTGCAGTATTGCCAACCCCAAGAGATTACTTATTAGTCTCTCGCAACTAACACATTTATCATCTAATTTTCCACTTTTTTTTATCTGTCTCTTTATTAAATTTGTCCTGAATGCGATCTATTCTCGATAATTTAAATACCGTATGTTAATGAGTGCAATATTTCTCAACACAAGTGCTGGGATTTCAACACATTTATCAACGAATTCAAATAGAACAAAGGTCAAATGGGTTCCTGTCGTAATAGGTCCCAGCCGTAACAGGCCCTATCCTAACCTAAGTTCACCTTTAAGATCAGGACCAGTTCTTATGCCGCTTCTGTAGTTCTGTCTCAATAGGTCCCAGTCATAACAGGCCCACCGTAACAATTATTTCACCATCAAGATTACAGTTCCCTGAAAGTGTATCGGAAAGCTTGAGTATTAAGCGATATACTTAAAGCAGCCCTCTCCCCCTCCTCCCCTAATAAGTTTCTGGGTGTTGCTCTTAAGTACGGGGCGGTGTACACTGCTACTATTACTACTTGAAATTAATTACTCCTGAAGGCCGATAAACTGAGTCTACGTAACCAGGCACAACTTAAGGGTACAAGAAAACTTCATCATAGTGAGAGTAGCGTACCAAAAGTATCAAGGAATATCCAGATGGGACATTCCTTGAGAAGTACATTCAATTTGTTACAAGCAAATAACATAGTAACTTCCCCATGACAGGTCACTGACGCCTGATAGTGAGACAATCAAGGTAATAGTGTTCCAGAGCAGTAGATGTGGGACTCATAAATCAATTTGAACTAGTGGTATGACGAGTTTACTACATAATATATATTTAGTGCAGGTACTGTATCTACATGCTATAATGTGTTTACGTCAGTAGCGCGGACGGGAGTGCTCAACACGGCCCTGCTCACCGTCGCCCTTCAGCACCTGTCACCAACAAAACTCCTTTGATCAAGAAAGCCAATTAATGTCAATTTTGTCATTCTAAGGGTTAATGAAGTAATTAAGATCACGATAATAATAAATTAATATTAATTATGGTTTGAAACTGAAAATCGAAGGGTGAAGAACGTTTTTAGCTATTTTAGTTCGCTACCTTACGATCGTTTGATTTGTAAAGCACAACTGACCCCAATGATCTGATAATCAAATCTTTCTATACATAGACAGTGTAGGTATATAAACAATGTACATAGACAACTTAAGTACACAAACAATGTGCATAATAAGTGCAGTCATAAAGTGCAGGTATACAATGGTAAACAAAGTGAAGCGAGCAAATTAACCATTACATGTCCATTTTTATTAAACAAGTAAACCTAACTTATCCTTAGTACCAGAACATTTTTGACATATACTTAACTTACCTTTGTGACTACCACAACTATTGCAGAGACAAATGCCGGAGTCATTAGCAAGGAAAATGGGCTGAACGACCACCTTCGACTCCACCACGTCTTCGTTTTCGCGCCTTCTGGGAGTGAAATCATTCATCTTAGAATCTTACCACGAACATTAAATTATTATTACCTAATATCTTTTTTATAATTTTTTATGCTGTATTTTAATAGTTTTTATTTGTGTTTTATTTCTATAAAATTTGTGAAGATATTTATTTGCTAATTCTTTTATAAAATTAATAGATTTCAGTTTATCTCCCTAACATTCTAGAGCTCGTGTTAGGATATGTGTTTATTTCTTCTTACATTCGTAAAATAATAATTCCAGCAATGAAAAAAAAATATATTATTGCAAATATTCAATAAGGTAAATATTTCTTTATCTTTGTGTTTGTGGAAGTGACAAGTGCTGGCAGCATTGTTTGGGTTTACAAAGAAATTAATGACAACAGATATGAAGATAATAGTTATAATACTGGATCAGTTATTTGTATTGTTAGAATTCTGAGGACGTCTGGAGGGTCGATGTGGTTGGTGGAGGTGGTGGCAGTGTTATTTTGTAGGATCTAAAAATTTATAGGTATTATAAAAAAGATAATCGAGTTATTTGTATTGTTATGGAGTTTGTGGAGTGGATGGAGGGTGTGGTAGTGATGGAGGAAGTGTAATACTAATATTATCGTAGGTTATGTACATATCAATAAATAATTAAACAACATGATACTATTCGAGTAATGGTGTAGTGAATTTGTGGAGGTCTTGAGGGAGGGTGTGGTGGCATCAGTGTGGTTGGGGAGATGGAGGAGGTGTTGGTAACAGTGTAGTGGTGACTGGTGGTCGTCCATGTTGGCAGCCTCAACCGAGCCGCCCAGTGATCGTATATCAGTGTGTGTAGGAGGTTGTCACTCTCTTTACCGCCTTCCTCTACCTCGCTAACAAGTGGTTAACGGGCCCATACCGCCTCTAAATACGGGATTATGCAAGCCATCAAATGTGTCGTCGTGGGTGATGGGTAAGTTACATTTAAAGTGTGTTAAAAGTGGTGAAATATACAGGAGGCGAGTGTGGTGTAGTTATCAGGCCAGCGGCTGGGTGGGGAGAGGTACCGTATACTCAGCTAACATCCCTCCTCATCACTATTCACTGCCTTATACAACACCCTATTGAACTAGATATTACGGGAACTATGATATAATATTAAACTCTGGGTTAATACCGTGGCAAGTCTTACTGGGGTAATTATTAATGGTATTGCAACATTGAAGGAAATAATCACGTCCTCAAGTATGTGGAGATGAAGCTCAGAAGTAAACACGAAATTTTGGGGTCATTTAACTTTCAAATTACAATGGATGATGATGCAAATATTGAAAGTTTTGGTATTTTATCAACTACCTGACAATTTATTACCATTGTTTTTGTTATTATTTGCTGTCTTCCAATTTTAACTTACCATATCTTAAGTGCTATATTGATTACCTTATTATTATTCGTTATATTTTAC
Source organism: Homarus gammarus (assembly GCA_958450375.1). NCBI lineage: Eukaryota > Metazoa > Arthropoda > Malacostraca > Decapoda > Nephropidae > Homarus > Homarus gammarus. The sequence continues at coordinate 207,016 of CAUDMG010001731.1, read as the reverse complement.
ATTTTTGTTTAATGTTTAGATAATAAAAAATGTAACAAAAACAGTATTTATTCCATAAGTAACCTTGAGGTGTGATTGTGTTCTTTTATATTAGAGAATTTACGTAAATGTTTGTAAATTCCTATAAATAAAAAAATATTACATTTAGACCATTAACACCAGTATTGGTATCTGCATAAGGCCATATTGGTGATTGGTCTTTGCTGGTCAAGGATAAACCCGTTGCCACACAAAGGAATGATATATGTTATTGTATTATTGTAGCTGTAGTGTTGCCAGATCAGGTCCAGCACCAAAGAGTAAGTGAAGGTCTCTATAAATCACACTCTAATTAACCAGATTCAACCAAACATCGATAAGAATAAACCATTTATGAAGGTAGATGCAACCAATAAATACATAACAATCAACCAAACTGATCATAGTAACATTCATTAAACGCTAAACAACCAAATAGCATTCACAGTATTATTTTCTCAAGGTGTTGTTGCTAATTTCAGCTTAATGGTGAACTGTATGTGAGTACAGTATAGCCAGACCAAAGAAGTAACTATCATTGCTTCTTGGTTCATTCTTGTTAATATGAGGCAAAGTCCAATGGATTTTAAATCACTGAGGATGTAGACGTTGTGATTCTACTTGCTATTCTATAAGGAAATTTATGGTCTGCTTATTTTTGTGGTTCTGACAGTTTGATTTGCCTTCTGTGTATTAAGATTAACATTATATTGAAGTTTTTGAAGTAAAATAAAAGCATTAAACCGAGTGTGAAATTAATGGACTGTGAATGTAAAGTTTAAAGTTACCAATATTAATTTATGAAAGATCTTTTTTGATTTAGGTGTTGTGGATGAAGAGCCTTTTTTTTCACCAATTTGAACCGAAATAAACTTGACTACACAAGCAATTATACCCATTGCTGTATTATATGGTCCCTACACAGTAGTTCATTGTGCCATATTATGATTAAACCTTCTCTTTGTCATTCTAAGGCCAATTAGGTATATGTTTATTTAAGATTCATTATTTCCTCATTTTTAGTTGTACTGTTACTGATATTTTCTGTACTTTTAACTAAAATCTAAATGGAAATTCATAATGGAAGAACAGCAAAAATGATCATAAAATCATCAAAGTGGAATGGTCTTGTCAGGAAAAGTTTACTCATGGAGGCAATGCTGGGGCAGGTTTAATAAATGATATAGGAAAATTTTTTACTAAACCAACGGGAATTTTTTTCTGTGGGTTGTGCTGTGTGAGGGAGAGGAAAGGTTAGGCCCACCCCTCATGGCTGGGTTGTCTTCCAGGTCGTACAGTAGTGTGATCCTTGGTGCAAAATGATGATGTCTGATGCATTTTATGGTCTGTTTTGGAATTTCCTGTCCTGTGTATTACAATAAGATCACCTGAGGATTAATTTAAAACACCTTGATGCTAACTTAACCCAACTTAATCTAACTTAACCTGAAATAACCTAACCTAACCTAATCTAAATTAACCTAAAATTACCTACCCTAACCTAACCTAAAATAACCTAACCTAACCTAATCTAAATTAACCTAACCTAACCTAACCTAAAAAACTTAACTCCTCCAGGTACCATTAGGGTGTTTAAGCAGCAGGTAAAATAAGCTTGGTTGCCTAATCATAAGGTAACCCCAAAGTTTTCCTTGAACTGTATGTTGGGAAGCGGGTCATGTCTTTAAAACTAAACCTCGGCTCTGACATGATCTCATTTATTACAGCAACATGAACCAACTTAACCTATTTTATTTTAGGTTAGGTTTAGTTGGTTAGGTTAGGTTTGGTTTTGTTGGTTAGATTATGCTTTGTGTTTATGTGGAGATATAGAATATATTTTGTACATTTATTCTCATTTTTTCTTTATTTTTCAATTGGATTTGTATGTGGCTTATCTACATTGACTTTTATATGGTGGCCATCATCAGTGGAAGTTAAGGACCCAAGTGAAAATAAGCTTGTACAGTAATGGCGTCCTTGTGTATCCCTTGGCAGAATTAACTTAACTCTCCCATTGTTTGTCTGCCAACCAACACTGTTTCGTGCCAGTACTGGTAGCCTTGTGCTGTGAGTGTTTTTGGGGGGGTCAAGTCAATGAAAGTACCGGCAATTAATATAGTACTGTACTTCACTTACTGCCTTTTAAGTGAACTGAAAAATATGTTTCCTGCTCCCCAATGTGAGTTGCATTCTGTATTCAAGGAAAAGGTTTAGTGAAAATCCTGCAATGCTAAGACAGTACTTCTAGCACTGTACTGGGCATTGCAACAAGTCATCAACAGTCACCAACCGTGGAAAGTCCTCATGTAGCGGTATACAGTACTGTACCTTGGGTTATGGTTATCATTAGAGTACTACAGTATGTAGCCAGGGTAAACGTCTTGTTGACAAGCACAATAAATCCCGGGTTGAGGGCTCCATAACTAGAGGTGTAATTATCACCAGTAGTGGACTACCTGATGATAAGGCACCCCAACTTATTTAACCTGGTTATTAAACACCTTTGGGGATTATAATAGGTTTTTAGGTTAAATTCTCATCAGGGTGTTTAATTATCTGATAGAATAATATGGTGGCTCGTAATTTTCATGTGATATATACAGTAGTTACCTCATTTCCTTTTATAATTTCCTTCAACAATATAATTTTATCTGTATGAATAGGTCTCCTCACACAAGTTCCAGATCAAATTTATTATGTGATTGCTGGCAGCCATGATTTAATTAACTATGCTCAGTGCTCACCTAATCTAAACTAACTTGACTTAGCTTAACCCTTCTCACCCAGGTAGCATTAGGGTGTTTAATCATCAGGTGAAGGTATCTGGGAGGGCCAATCATCAGGTGTGACCCTCATTGTTTGCTAATTACACCCCCCCCCTCCCCCTCATCACTAGACTTGATAATATTCAGTACATTATATCATTTATATTTTAAATCTGGAACAACTAACACTAAAAAAGTCATTAATTCACATAATTGTATATTGTATTTTTGTGTTTCAGTACTGGATGGTGTGTGGATATCTGTGTAATGTATTTTAAATGTGAGAGCAAATACTGTTTCATATTGTTGCTCCGTGGAAAAGGTTTTAAATTTTAGAAAAAGTGTTGCCAGGTTGATGACAAACCCAATTAACAGTAATAATGTGCATGACTGTAAGAACCTCATCTATGGCGATGTTTGTGAGGGAAGTTGATTATTCTGCTTATGGCGTCACTGTCAGAAAACAGTAAGTCGTGTCAGAGCCAATTGGTTATGGTGGGCAACAGGGTGTCGTTGATTATGGTTGAACATCAGCGGTCAACTCACATGAAGACTAAGGTCAAGTAAGGTTATATGAGTGCACTTGAAGATTAGACACCCTAACTTATTCCACTTGATTAAATACTCTAATGCTAACCTAACACTGTAACTTTGGCTAACCTAACCCCGCCAGATAGCATTAGGGTGGTTAATGATCAGGTGAAATAAGCTAGGGTGTGTATTCTTAAGGTGATCCAATAACTGTTTTTCCATCACTGTAAAACAATTAGCAACATAGAGAGCACTGTACAGGTATATACAGTATGACAAGAGGCAGTTAACTTTTTGCTCACTCTTACACGGTAGACTTTGCATTACAAGACCTCAGTGTTGAAATAGGTTTTGAAATATTGACAAAATCTGCTGGTATCAGCTTTCATGTTCTTGATGGAATCAAAACATGAGTACCAAGAAGCTCTGATGGTGCACGACATTCTTGCGTGTTTTGTGTTATGTTTTCCTGGAAATTTGAAGGATAGGCTGATGTGTGACTGAAACAAGTTGATGTGTGTGTAGGTGTGGGAGTTTACCTTTTGGGCTTTTCTTCGTTTAATTACTTATTGTATTATCAAATCTTGGGGTCATTATACTGTTACCTGTACACCATAAATAATGGACAAGGTTTATTTATATGTCTGTGTCACCTTCAGCTTTGATTCCTTAACTCAGCCACTGTGCCTTGGGACATGTACATGTACTTATTACACTACAAATTATCTCCTATCACAATAATGTAATCTACACTGAATCACATAGCCTACAGTACACTACAGCTGTTATTGTACTGTTTTGCACTATAATCCGACATTAATAGACTGTATTAGGGAGTGAGTGGTCGAGAGAACGGTTAACGTGAGATAGACTGCCAGTCACTCTCCTGTTGTTTCATCAGTAATTATTTTTTTCACACTAACAATCAATTTTCTGTATGCATTAATATTTTACTTTGTTGAATTATGTGGAGATTAGCCCGCTAGGTAATTTTGAATGATTAAATGCCGTAATACAATATAACTTGGAGGGTTAGATTAGGTTAGGATGGTTAATCTGGAGGTAAAATAAGCTGGTGGGGTTAAGCTTCATGTGATCAATTTAGTGAGAGACGTTAATGACTTATATCTTGAATTTTGTGTTTTAGTGGACATAAACAGCAATTTTGTGGTCATTGTATATTACTGTATACTGTATAGGGGTAAATATTTTCCAATGGATGGTCTGACTGTATGGTAAGGCTCGAGAACCCTTACATTTATATTCCCATTATATACGGTAATATCTTCACAGTTGCACGATTTTGTGATTACTGTACTTACGACGACTTGTGTCAATGCAACGTTACTTTAAAAAACAAACAAATATTTACTGATATATTAATATTTTTTTATAGTGATTTTTAATTCACATTCTACAGTCTACCTTGAAGGAATAGTCACAAGACCAAACTGAAAATAGGATTAAGTTAACTTCATGCATAAAATGGACGATAATGTAGTGAATTGAAGCACTCTTGTCGGGGGTAAAGGAGTCTCTGAATTTCTCATGAGTTTATGAGGTAGTACAAAGCATTATCACCCAACAGTACTAAGGAACGGCCAGCTTATCTATGAAGATGAAAGAGGACATTGTGTATCAGGTATTGAGATCATCAGGGAGGGGACATGTTAGGGAAATGAATGATGAAGGGGAAGAAGAGAATGCAATGAGAAATGTATGGAGAGAGAGAGTGAGTAATGTGTTAGATGAGACATTTGGGGTGTATAGAGGAAGAAAGTGAGAGAGAGAAAAGTGTGAAATATAGAATGAGTGCAGAGGAAAGAAGCAAGATGGATCATTGCCAAGTGACCTTCAAAATACCTCTTATTAGAACACCTGGCAGAGCTTAGCCTACCATGGTCAGGGCCTTAACACCGTCTACCTGCAGGATGCTGTACTGTCAGATCAGTGTACATTAGTATACTGAGCAGCTCCTGGCCAGGTATTTGCTTGGTGAGACAGTGAGCCTTCAGGAAGATTCATCTCCCTCCCATAATAACATAATCTCAGCCCAGAAGTTCATAGATGAATCCTCACATTCCTCTTCCACTCAAGCCATCTGTAACTCCTCTAAATACTTCACTTACTGTCTTCAAGTGGACCTCTTAGGATGATTCAAGTGGACTTCTTAAGGATGATAACTGTTGTTGTGCATTCCCATCATATTATTCAATGTATGATAGTATGGTGGTGCACTACATTGTTGTTTGTCAGTTCATCTTTTATAGGTGTGTACAGTACAGTATGGTGATCAGTGTTGAGTGAGACAGTCGTGTATCTCTCCCTGGTGGACACTGTGGGGCAGTTGGGCCTACACCTCGACCTTTCTCTTGTTTATCGTGAAACTTTTATGACCTTTTAGCTCAGTCATTCTTCTACAGCTAAGTAAGGCGGGTACATCGTGTTTGATATAGCCGCACCGTACATAAAAGTGACAAACAAATGATTTGGGCTCTATTATTTGGCAAGTGTTCCTATGAGTGGCTTTTGTTTTGGCTCCTCATGCTGGTAATGTTGTTTGTTTTTGTTTGCATAATGAGAGCCTTTGTAACCCACACAACCATGGAAAATTACCTTAAATGATAATGATGATAATGATGATTTCCTTGACTTGAGACATTTACCCCAGGGAAAACTTTTCTCATCCTGCTGTTGAACCAAGAATCCATTATATTTTTTTAGTTATATTAAGTAATTTTTAATTATTGGTTTAATATTACAAATTCTAACCTTACTACACACTTAAAGACCTTAGTCGTTGAAGTGTGGTAATGACAATGTAGTGGAAATTGTTAGTATTTTGTTACCATTAATTAATTCTTTTAGAGAGTATGTGTCTAGTATGGTTGTGTTTCCTCTTTAATTTAATTCTTTAATTCTTACAATATGGTCAAATAAATTTTTTTTTAACACACACAAAGCGCTAGAGATCAGACTAGTGTTATTGTCGGGTCTAATTCACCGAGGCTTCCCCTTGCTAGATGAACCACCTGAAACTAGCATAACCTATCCTGACCTAACCTAACCCTACCCTAACCCTACCCTAACCCTACCCTAACCCTACCCTAACCTAACCCTACCCTACCCTACCCTAACCCTACCCTAACCTAACTTCCTCCAGATAGCATTAGAGTGAATCTTTAGGAAATCCGATACAAACCGCTATCGTAAATTTATCTCAACTTAGTAGAGAGAATAATGAACATTTATACAAAACATGACCTTAGTTACAGCATAATACAGTACAGGCTTAATAATACAATAGATTTATTATTTATGCAGTTAGTGTATTGTATAGGGGTAATGTATTCAGTTATTTCAGGAAGCTGCAGGTATACAAACAATGTACCTAGACAGTGCAGGTATACAAACAATATACCGAAACAGTACAGGTATCAACCAATGGTGAACAGTAAAGTAATTCAACTAAGAACAGCCAAACAAAGCCATCAGACACTTATAGCCAGACTACTCGATACACCTGGTCTAGCGCCACAGGTAGATGCAAGATGTTTAATTGCAAGTGACAAGGCAGGTTTAGAGTGGCGGGCAAATGGGTGAGGTAGATAACAGGCGAAGGTTATCACTGATCACAACGGGGGGGGGGGGGGGTCTACTGATATCAGGTTATAACGTTACCTCACTTCTTTCTCACACCTCCCCCCCACCTCTCTCTCTCTCCTTCCTGTTAGCGCCACACTGTAATATATGTTGGTGTTTAATGCCATTATGATAACAGTAATAGTTGTTAGACCAAAGGGTTATCAGTAGTTACAATGATGATAATAAGGTCAAGGGTTAAAAGTAAACACGATAACAACAAGGGATTAATCTTCATTGTTGGGGGTCAACATTTTAAATCTTTAATAAAATGTAAAAAAGAATATTTAGGTATTATAAAAAACACAAGATTCATTGATGAGTAAACACACCATCAGGTATTGTACTTAGCTAGAATATTGGTAAGTTATTTTGTGTGTGTGTCTGTGCATTTGAGCTCATGTGCTTGTTAACATGTAGGTGCTTATGTAAGTATGTTTCTATGTGTATATTGGTTTGTGCATGTGTACGTGTTTTGTTTGTGCATGGATAAGATTGCTTTGGTCTACTGTGTGTGTGTGTGTGTGTGTCAAGGAGGCACTGACGTCACTCTGGCATGTGGCACCGCCCAAATTCCTGATGTTTCTACCAAGATGTGAGATGGCCCCCCCCCCTCTCCCCCCCTCTTTTGGCACTAACTGGCACCCACACTCGCTTAACCACCACCACGCTTGTTACACTTGAGGATAATTACCATCCCTGAATGACACCGTTATAGATCATTTTGGTTAGGGTAAGTTATTTTAAGTCGACTTCAATGTTTATGGTTAGGTTTGGTTAGGTTAGGAGTGTCTTTGTTTGCACCTATCACTCCAAACACCTCCCCACACTCCACACCCTTTCATACTCCCCACACCCTACCGCTCTCTACACTCCTGACTCTACCACACCCTATCTTTAATACACCCCTCTATCAATACACCATAAGTCTTCACACACACTATACTTGTCTTAACCCTCCATATCTGACTCAGGGGCGTTTAGGTGGTGTGGGGTAAGGGCCGGGGGGTGAGGGGAGGTAAGGGGTCGGGGGTGAGGGGAGGTAAGGGGTCGGGGGTGAGGGGAGGTAAGGGGTCGGGGGATGAGGGGAGGTAAGGGCTCTGGGGTGAGGGGAGGTAAGGGCTCTGGGGTGAGGGGAGGTAAGGGCTCTGGGGTGAGGGGAGGTAAGGGGTCGGGGGGTGAGGGGAAATGGGTGGCCAAGAGTGATAAGAGAAAGGGGGAGGTGAGATCGCCAAGGGTAAAGGGAGGGGGTTGAAGACAAGGGTAGGTTACCTAAGGGCCCTAGGGGGAGGTGAGGTAAGGGACTCATTGTTTACATCAGCTGTGGGTGAGGTGGGCGTGGTTTGTTTACCTGGGCAACCCTCACTTGTTTGCCTCTCCAGATTGGTGGTCCCCTCACTCCCTCCCTACTCCCTACTCTCCCTACCCCCTTCATCCCTACTTTCCCTTCCTCCCTCCCTCCCTCCGGCCATACGCTTATATACATAAACATCCCCTCGTCCCCAGGGGCGCGCGCACACACACACACACACACACACTCACTCACTCACTCACTGTATATACGTATGTGTGTTCGTTCCCAAAACAGTAACGCACCATCTTTGAACCCCTGATATGACCCCTTAACTTAAGTTGTGTTGTAAGTGTGTGTGTGTGTTGTGGTAGGAGGAGAGGGGTGTGGTAGTGGTAGGAGCAGGGTGTGGTGGTAGGAGCAGGGTGTGGTGGTAGTAGTGGTAGGAACAGGGTGTGGTGGTATGTGTGTAGTAGTAATTGTTGTTGTTGCTGTAGAAGTATGAGGGTGTGGTGGTGGTGGTGGTGGTAGTTGTGTGTTGGGCAAGTAAGATAAGGAGAAAGATTACACTTATCAGCCGATAGGTCTCTCTCTCTCTCTCTCTCTCTCTCTCTCTCTCTCTCTCTCTCTCTCTCTCTCTCTCTCTCTCTCTCTCTCTCTCTCTCTATCACCATTAGTATTGTCTCATTATCCTCATTATTTATCACCATTATTCCTTACAAACAAACAGAGTTATTCCCCGCACGTAAACTGTGGATGGATGGAGAGTTTAGTTGGTCTGTGTGTGTGTGTGTGTTGCTAATGTTTCGTGTGGTGTTCCCAGCTTCTAGTAAGTTTTCCTTCCTGACTTCTTTCCGTTTGTGTGTGTGTCTGTCTGTCTGTCATACTGCTTACATATTTGGGCGGGTGTCTTACAGCGCTGACCACGATGTAAAAATAACACAACACAACACAACCTAACACAACACAACACAACCTAACACAACACAACAACACAACACAACCTAACACAACACAGCACAACCCAACACAACAACACAACACACCATAGTGGTTATATTGAAGTGTGTGTGTGTGATGATAATAATAATATATAATTAATGGTTTATTCAACGAGCATAACAGTGAAGGCTGAAAATAAACAGTTACATAATTGGTGAATGGGTCTCTTGATTGACAAATAATATACAAGTAACATAAGTGATACAAATATGATATATAATAATTAGGTGGGGAGTGTGTGTATGGTAGTGTGTATGTATGTAATGGTCAGTATGCTCACCTCGCAAGTAAGTGGACCCGGGTTCGATCCCCAGGCAGGGTGAAGCTATGGGCAAGTTTCTTTACGCCATTTGCCTCTGTCTACCCAGCAGTAATTGGGGACCTGGATGTTAATTGATTTGCTGATCGTGTTCCGGGGTAGTGGTTAGCCAGTGCAGTTGGTGAGTTGTCCGGTCTTCTTGGACAATTCCTTGACACTGGGTCATGCAGCTCGTTAACTCAGGGTGTGGTTGTTGTGTTGGCGACAGCTTCTACACCTTACACAAATTCACGCCTACGAGGCCCTTGGGTCGGCCATCCTCGTTACAGGAGGGGCAGCCATTATGGTGTGAGGATCTTGTAGTTTGTTAATGGCAAATTTATGAGGAGTATGGTAGTGGATGTATGGTTAGGTTAGGTAGTATGGTAGGTTATAAGTATGGTAGTGGATGTATGGTTAGGTTAGGTAGTATGGTAGGTTATAAGTATGGTAGTGGATGTATGGTTAGGTTAGGTAGTATGGTAGGGTGTAAGTATGGTAGTGGATGTATGGTTAGGTTAGGTAGTATGGTAGGGGGCAGAATGGACAGTGCCTTAGGGAGGAGGAGGAGGGCGGTAGCGGTCACCACCACCCAGAATAGCCTTCACGCCCACACACCGCCCGCCCCAACCACTTCACACGCCCAATTTTGGCCTCGTGGTGGGGGGGGGGGGGGCTATTTTATCTTGAATGTCATTTTGTTTGTGTTTTTATCTTGCTTTTGTTAATTTTCTTTTAGTGTTTTTTTATTTGTTTCTTGTGTGTTTGGAGAGAGAGAGAGAGAGAGAGAGAGAGAGAGAGAGAGAGAGAGAGAGAGAGAGAGAGTATCTTGTTTCTTACGCAGCTGGATATGTTAGGTTGAGAAAATTAAAAGGGTGTGTGTGTGTGTGTGTGTGTGTGTGTGTGTGTGTGGAGAGAGAGACAGCAACACTTATCACATACCTCAGTTGCAGTAACATTAGCAGGAGCAAGGAACATCAATAATACACCTTAATTACACACACACACACACACACACACGGTATAAGCAACCTGAGTCCACATCTTTAAGTGGTAGAGAATCGAGGCACAGGTAATGGAGGAGGTGGTGGTGGTAGTGGTGGAGGGGGAGGTAGTGGTGGAGGGGGAGGTAGTGGTGGAGGAGGAGGTAGTGGTGGAGGAGGAGGTAGTGGTGGAGGAGGAGGTAGTGGTGGAGGGGGAGGTAGTGGTGGAGGAGGAGGTAGTGGTGTAAGAGGAGAAACAGGTGTATAGATTCCTCTCCCTGCTAATTAACTCGTTGCTAATGGCCATTTACCTTCGTATTATTCTGGCCAATAGTGACAGGTGTTGGAGAGAGAGAGAGGGAGAGAGACAGAAAGAGAGGGAGGGAGACAAAAAGAGAGACAGGCAGACAGAAAGAGAGAGACAGACAGACGGACCTCAGTGTGTCGTCGTATCTGTTCCAACATGTCGATTATTATGTCAAAATTTTTCTTTCCTCAAATTGAATACCAACCAGAACCAACCAACCACAATTACCACCACTACCACCCCCCTCCTCCCTTCCCTTCACCACTATCACAACTACCACCACTACCACCCCCTTACTTCCTTCACCACTATCACAACTACCACCACTACCACCCCCCTTCCTTCACCACTATCTCTACTACCACCCACATCATCACCACCACCACCACCACTGTCACTCCGATCTCCCTCACCACCACCACCACTGGGTAAAGGTGAAGACAGTGTTAACCAACAGAGGGGAAGATGAAGCCGTCAACCAGAACAGTTAACTTGTTGATGTTAAGTGAGGGGAAAGGGTTGAGGGGGGGGAGGTGTTGATGAGCACAGGTAAGTTAGGGAGTGGTTGAGGGGAATAGGTGAGGGAAGCGTTTAAGGGCTGTAGGTACGCTATGGAGGGGAAGTGAGGGGTTTGGGGGGTACATGAGAGAAGGTTAAAGGGAGTTGGGGGGAGGGGAGGGGAAAAGGTAAGGGGGGGAGGAAGGAGGGGAGAAGGTGAGTCAGGTGAGGGGAGGGTGAGTCGTACTGACGATGATTCATATCTTGTGGATGCAGGTGGCCGTTACCACCACTGGCCAGCCCACAAATTGATGTGTTCCTCCTCCTGCCCCCTCCCCCTCTCTCCTCCTGCCCCCTTCCCCTCTGTCCTCCTGCCCCCTCCCCCTCTGTCCTCCTCTCTCTACCCCCTTCGTCCCTCTGTGTTCTACCTTTGCCCCAGTTTGTCCTCCTCCTCCTCCAGGTAGTCGTCGTCCTCCTCCAGGTAGTCGTCGTCCTCCTCCAGGTAGTCGTCCTCCTGGTGGTGGTACAGGTGGCAGCCTCGTGACACATTGATAGTGGTGTGTGTCGCAGGCATACTTGTATAAATCATTAGAGGCGCTGCCCCACTCTCTCTCTCCTTCCTTCCTTCCTTCCTTCCTTCCTTCCTTCCTTCCTGTCTCACCATTTACATCACCTCCGTTTATCTCATGGGACCACCTGAAGATTAACCACCCTAACTCTAACCTAACCTAACCAAAGTTAATATAGCGACACCTGCTTAATGTACTTGTGTAGCGGCCAGTACACACACACACACACACACACAGAACAAAGGATCACAGCAAACAACAATAATAACAGCAGCAAAGACGATAGCGTGCGTGCAACAATAACAGCAGCTGTGCCTTAATTGCCCTCATCAACACGGGAGTCAGGTGCCAACGAGAGGCGGGGTAGTTGGAACAGCGGTCGACAGCCACTGGGTATAACAGCATCGCCCCCTCTTAATGCTGTTCCCGGGGAGGCATTGATCCGACCGGGTGTGTTGTTGGGGGTCGTACTGGTGGCTAGCGGTCGTACTGGGGGTTGGGGTCGTACTCGTGGCTAGGGTTATACCGGTGGCTGAGGTCGTACTATACTTCTAGCCGAGGTCGTACTATCCTTCTAGCTTGGGTCGTACTGGTGGCTAGGGGCCGTACTGGGGGTTGGGGTCGTACTCGTGGCTAGGGTTATACCGGTGGCTGAGGTCGTACTATACAGTAACTTCTAGCCGAGGTCGTACTATCCTTCTAGCTAGGGTCGTACTCGTGGCTAGCGGTCGTACTCGTGGCTAGGGTTATACCGGTGGATGAGGTCGTACTATACTTCTAGCCGAGGTCGTACTATCCTTCTAGCTAGGGTCGTACTGGTGGATGGGGTCGTACTGGTGGATGGGGGTCGTAGAGTAATGTGTATTTCTCATTATAATTTATCCCGTTATTGTTAGTCATTTGTGTTATGTTATAGATGAATGTGTTTGTTATTTTTATTTTTATTAGTATTATTATTGTTATTATTATTGTTATTATTTGGAGTATTGTTGTTATTTTGATTATTATTTCTCGCAATACTTTGTTATTATTATTATTATTATTATTACTGTTATTATTATCACTGTTATTATTATCATTGCTACTACTACTACTACTACTACTACTACTAAAAACCTCTTAAATATATAAACAAAACACACACAACATAAAACACTACAGGAAATTGTCACAAAGGTTTTTCAAGCATTGTTCCTGTTACCTTGCAGGTGAGGTGGGTGTTGTGGGGGGTCAGTGTGGTGTGGGGGAGGGGGTGTGGGGTTATTATCATGTGTGTGTGTGGCCCTGTTTGGCACTCAGTTGGCACCTTAGTTGATTTGTTGTTTTATGATTATTTAAATAACTTGTATTTGTTTTATTTTAATAACTCTTAATTAACATGTGATGGGGACTAATTAGGGTGTGGTGTGGTGTAGTAGTGTGGTGTAGTGGTGTGGTGTATTGGTATGGTGTAGTGGTGTGGTGGTGTGTGGTATGCTAAGTAGTGGTTTGGTGTAATGGTGTGGTGTAGTGGTGTAGTGGTGTGGTGCGGTGTAGTGATGTGGTGTAGTGGTGTGGGTGAGGAAATGGAGAGTTGTCAGTTTCGGGACTTTGGGTCATTTTATCGCACATCCTGCTGCCTCAAGTGTCCTGTCGCTACCACCACTACCACTACTACCACCATTACCACCACTACCACCATTACCACTACTACCACCATTTTACCACTACCACCATTACTACTACCACTACCACCATTACTACTACCACCACCGCTACTACCACCACCGCTACTACCACCACCACTGCCACCATTACTACCACTTTCACTACTACCACCATCACTTTCACTACTACCACCATCACTTTCACTACTACCACCATCACTCTCTCTCTCTCTCTCTCTCTCTCTCTCTCTGGCTTGTAAGTCCGTATTGGGAATGAATAAAAAGAATGATATTGCAATGTTGGGATGTTGCATGATGGTTGCTTAGTGAAGGGAAGATGGTGTTTACATTGAGAGTGTCTGAAGGGCGTTGCAGGATGTTATATGATGTTGCAAATGATTAATGTTGATGAGGTGTGTGTGTGTTGATATTGCAAGTTGCTAGAAGTGTTAAGATTGTGGTCATGATTGTGTTGCAAGGTGTTGTAAGAGAATGAATTGATGTTGCAAGATAGAACAGATAGTGTGTTGATGTTGCAAGATGTTGTGTTGATGTTGCAAGATAGAACAAGGTAGTGTGTTGCAAGATAGTAGTATTCTACAGTGCTGCCTCATCATGCATTGCCACTTTGCAACATAACAATGGAGGGAATTTTTGGTGTGTGTGTGTGTGTTTTGACAAGTGTTTTATCTCTCTCTCATTCCTTTTTACCTACATTTCTTCTTTCTTCCCTCCCTCTTCTCCTCTCCCTTCCTTCTTTCCCTCCTTCCTCCCTTCTTCCCCTCATTCCTTCCTTCACCCCCCCCCCACAACCCTCGAGGAGTAAAACAGTGCTAATCCACGTGTGGTCTTTTAGAGCGCGTGGAACTGCCTATTGAGACTGACTTGTCGCCTCTATCCGCAGGGGCTTGGGATGAGGGGGAGTTCTCCACCTCCTACCCCTCCCTCCCCCTCACCTCCCCCCTCACCTCCCCCCTCCCCTCCCCCTCACCTCCCCCCTCCCCTCCCCCTCACCTCCCCCCTCCCCCCTCCCCCCTCCCCCTCCCCCTCCCCCCTCCCCCCCCCCTCCCCCCAGATGATATCACGTACTTGGTATTGTTACATGTAGGTGCTTTCCGGGTGGTGACAAGGGGGGGGGGGGCTGTAGGCTGGTCCCATGTTGTCAGGTATCATTGGTCTCCAGGTATGTACTGACCATCTGATTGGCTGATTCACTAACCAATGAAAGGCCAGTTATGATTCTATACTGTATGATTGTATTAGGAATTATTCACTCTCGTCTCTCATTGGCTAGTGAAACAGCCAATCATACGTTGTGGTTTGAGGCGAGATTTATACCTGTGTACTGTATGGTAATAGGGTGTAGGTGTAGTGACTATACTAAGCTGGTGGAGGGAGGATGTTGTGGGTGTGGAGGGGGGTGTTGTGGGTGTGGAGGGAGGGTGTTGTGGGTGTGGAGGGAGGTGTGAGGGTGTTGTGGGTGTGGAGGGAGGTGTGAGGGTGTGGAGGGAGGGGGGGGAAGGGTGTGGTAGGTGATAAATGAGTGTAATAATGGTGTTAGCCAGAGATTACCACACTCACACACACTCACACACACGCACACACACACACACGCACACACACACACACACACGCACACACACACACACACACTCAATAGGATATGAGGTTGAAGGGGAGACTGGGGTACAGTACAATGATGAGCGGTAGTGTGTGTGGTATACCGTGCTCCTTTATCATTAGTTGGGTGAAAAATAGGTAATGGTGGTCATCTTTACCGGGGGAGGGAGGGGGAGATAGGCGCTTAACCTAACCTAAGCCCAGGTAGTGTTAGGTTAAGTTAAGTTAGGTTCAGTTAGGTCAGGTTAGGTTAAGTTAGGTTAGGTTAGGTTGTATAATCGTCTGGTGGTTGGTTGTCAAGGTGTCTTAGGTCCTGTTCACGTATTGATAAGGTCACAGGACGCCATGGTGAGGTCAAGGGAAGGTCACGTGTGTGTATGACTTCAGGTGTGTAGTCGGGTGTCGGTCAACGTGATTCATACATCCACTACCCCCAACACACACACACACACACACACACACACAATATTATCTCTCGGGTTGGTGACACACTCTCCCTGCTCCCCCCCTGCCCCCCAACACTCCAACATTATCTCCAACACCCCCCCCCCCACCACCCTCCATCATTCTGCAACACACAGTAATGTTATCTGGGGAAGAAGATTGACACTTACTTCAGCTCCTTGTCTTACACCCCCCATCTCCCCTCCCCCCTCTCCCCTCCCCCCTCTCCCCTCCCCCCCTAAATATACCCCCTGAACACACGTGACATGAAGCAGTGACGTCATCAGGGGGAGGGGAGGAGGGTATAGTCAGCTGAGTGAGTGACACAAATTAAGTGTATTTAGGTGTACCGTCCTTGTTCCCCCCTCCCCCCCCTCCCCTCCCCTTCCCCTCCCCCCTCTCCTCCCCCTCCCCCCTCCCCTTCCCCCCTCCTCACTAGTCATTCATGTAGAACTCTTACTCACCATATCCGGTAGGTTACTGGTAAGGACTCACTCATCGTGCCTCGCGCCCACGCCCGTGCCCACACACACACACACACACACATTGCCCTCATTCTCCTGGTTGTGCCTCACCCTCCACGCCCGCCCATGCCCACACACACACACACACACACACACACACACACTTTGCCCTCATTCTCATTTTTGCACCTCCACGCCCACCCACGCCAACTCCACACGCCCACACCCACACATTGCCTTCATCCTCCACGCCCACCCACGCCAACTCCACACGCCCACACACACACTTTGCCCTCATTCTCCTGGTTGTGCCTCACCCTCCACGCCCACATACGCCCTACCCTTTTTATTCATTCTCATTGCCAGCCACCACCACCCCGCCCACACTAAGTCCATTACCGTTCCTGTTGTCGCGTCTGTTCCTGTTACCCGTTGTTGTTCCTGTTGTGGCTTCTGTTGCCTGGACTCTTGTGGCTTCTGTTGCCTTGTCTGTTGTGGCTTCTGTTGCCTTGTCTGTTGTTGTTCCTGTTGTGGCTTCTGTTGCCTTGACTGTTGTGGCTTCTGTTGCCTTGTCTGTTGTTGTTCCTGTTGTGGCTTCTGTTGCCTTGTCTGTTGTGGCTTCTGTTGCCTTGTCTGTTGTGGCTTCTGTTGCCTTGTCTGTTGTTGTTCCTGTTGTGGCTTCTGTTGTCTTGTCTGTTGTGGCTTGTTGCCTTGACTGTTGTTGTTCCTGTTGTGGCTTCTGTTGCCTTGTCTGTTGTGGCTTCTGTTGCCTTGTCTGTTGTGGCTTGTTGCCTTGACTGTTGTTGTTCCTGTTGTGGCTTCTGTTGCCTTGACTGTTGTGGCTTCTGTTGCCTTGTCTGTTGTTGTTCCTGTTGTGGCTTTTGTTGCCTTGTCTGTTGTGGCTTCTGTTGCCTTGTCTGTTGTGGCTTCTGTTGCCTTGTCTGTTGTTGTTCCTGTTGTGGTTACTGTTGCCTTGACCGTTGGTGATCCTGTTGTGGCTTCTGTTGCCTTGTCTGTTGTGGTTACTGTTGCCTTGACTGTTGTGGTTACTGTTGCCTTGTCTGTTGTGGTTACTGTTGCCTTGTCTGTTGTGGTTACTGTTGCCTTGACCGTTGGTGATCCTGTTCCTCTCAGCCAGTGACTATAAATCACTTTTTTTTACCATGGACCGGCTGTAAGGTCACCCCGGCTTTCTCTTGAAGGAGGGCACGGCTTGACCTTCCTGGGGGCAGGTGGGCGCTAGAATGGGGGGAGTGGGCATGGGTAGGTGGGCAGGGGGGGTGAGCAGGAGGGGGAGGTAGTAAGGGGACAGTGGGGTGGGGGAGAGGAGGAGGAGGGGGGGTGGTGAGAGTAGAGGAACGTACTTGATGTAGAAAACCTGAGAGAGGTAATTGTGGTAGGTCTTTCTGCTGGTAATTGTGGTAGGTTGTCTTGTTGGTAATTGTGGTAGGTCTACTTGGTAATTGTGGTAGGTCATTGCTTGTGGTTGTTGGGTTATTAACGATGATGGTGGTGGTCGTATTTTAATAGTGGTAGTTAAGTTATTGTAATTGTGGTTGTCGTTGGATAGTGGTAGTGTGTTACTAGTTAGAGGCTTGGTGGTGTTACTGTTAGGTGATGGTGGTAATGGTGTTAGGTAATGGTGTTAGGAGATGGTGGTAATGGTGTTAGGTGATGGTGGTAATGGTGTTAGGTAATGGTGGTAATTGTGTTAGGTAATGGTGTTCGGAGATGGTGGTAATGGTGTTAGGTAATGTTGTTAATAGTGTTAGGTAATGGTGGTAATGGTGTTCGGAGATGGTGGTAATGGTGTTCGGAGATGGTGGTAATGGTGTTAGGTAATGGTGTTCGGAGATGGTGGTAATGGTGTTCGGAGATGGTGGTAATGGTGTTAGGTAATGGTGTTCGGAGATGGTGGTAATGGTGTTAGGTAATGGTGTTAATGCGTTACAAAGTCATATGTTTTTATTAACCTCAGCTGCTGTGACCTTTTCATGAGCTCTATTTTATGGGATTTGTTTCCTGCTCTCTCTCTCTCTCTCTCTCTCTCTCTCTCTCTCTCTCTCTCTCTCTCTCTCTCTCTCTCTCTCTCTCTCTCTCTCTCTCATTTCTGGTGTTTTGGCATAAGATACTCCAATATCCAAGAGAGAGAGAGACGTATTTTAGAGACAGAGAGAGAGAGATAGAGACAGAGAGAGAGAGAGAGAGAGAGAGATATCCTTGATGTCACCCAGACGGTATATAAAGGTCAAACATTTGTCGTATTATGTTAGTGATATTTAGCCTGTTGCCTCTGAGTGGTTAAGTTAGGTTAGAGACAGACAGAGAGAGAGACAGACAGACAGAGAGAGAGAGACAGACAGATAGACAGAGAGAGAGACAGACAGACAGACAGAGAGAAACAGACAGATAGACAGAGAGAGAGAGAGAGAGAGACAATTGTTTTTCTGTAATGAAGAAATAGGCAACTCGGTTTGAAACTAGACGGCTATTTAACTGTCTGTCTATCGGTGTGTCTGTCTGTCTGTCAATTAGATTTGTTTACCTGTGTTTTATCGTTAATTAAACACCTGTCTATGTAGGGATCTCTCTCTCTCTCTCTCTCACTGGACTGCTAAATTGGGTGGGATATTCGCTTCCGTGCCCCTCTCCACCTCCCTCTCCCCCTTCCTCACCTCCCCTCCCTCCCCCCCACCCCCTCCCTCACCCCCCTCTCCTCTTTGTTGAGTGGTAATGGAAGGGCCAGCTGACTAGAATGGCCCCACCAGCTGTAAGGGTCACCAGCTGCCTTGATCTAGCTGGGGACGACGACCATCTGAGCAAATTGGGTATATCACTTTCTTGGTAGTCAATAGGTAAAGTGTGTGTGTGCCTGTGTACGTGTGCCTGTGTACGTGTGTTTGTGTGTTTATTGTTAGTCCGTGTTGCAACTGTTCGGTATGTGCACACATTCACGTGCACCGGCCCATGACGTGCACATGCCCTGTAATGTACATTTGAATACATACAGTCCTGCAAGCTCACTCAGACAGACAAACTGACACACACACACACACACACACTGCACTAATACACATACGCACTAGTACACATACACAGTAACACGCACACATGCACTAATACACATGCTGATACACACACATGCACTACACACATATATACACTTACATGCAACCAAAACTACACACACACACACATATACACACACACACGGGTCTCTCTCTCTCTCTCTCTCTCTCTCTCTCTCTCTCTCTGTATAATAAAATACAGTGAATTTGTTGAGAGATAGCCTAAAAAACACAATTATTCCCAAACAGAGATGACAAACACACTCTTAAAACCAAACAGATGACAAACACTCTTAAAACCAAACAGAGATGACAAACAGACTCTTGGTATGGGGTGAGTTAGGTTATTATTATGCGCCGCCCTACCGTGTGCCAGAGGAATATATAGTGCGGTTGTTGTCTGTCTGTGCGTGTGTATTAGGTCGTATTTTCAGTCGGCCAGTGGATCGTGTGTGTGTGTGTGTGTGTCCGTCCTCTTGGTCGATTCGGGTTCCTGTTTACATCATTGTATGTATACCTGCACTGTCTATGTATACCTGTGCTGTCTATGTATACCTGCACTGTCTATGTATACCTGCGCTGTCTATGTATACCTGCACTGTCTATGTATACCTGTGCTGTCTATGTATACCTGTGCTGTCTATGTATACCTGCACTGTCTATGTATACCTGTGCTGTCTATGTATACCTGAGCTGTCTAATGGTTAGGTTAGTGTTAGGGTAGGGTTAGGTAGGGTTAGGTTAGGTAATGTTAGGTAGGGTTAGGTTAGGAACGGTTAGGTTAGGTAGGGTTAGGTTAGGTAGGGTTAGGTTAGGTTAGGTAGGGTTAGGTTAGGTAATGTTAGGTAGGGTTAGGTTAGGTAATGTTAGGTAGGGTTAGGTTAGGTAATGTTAGGTAGGGTTAGGTTAGGTAGGGTTAGGTAATGTTAGGTAGGGTTAGGTTAGGTAATGTTAGGTAGGGTTAGGTTAGGTTCGACTTTATATGAGGTAGACTAAGTAACTGAGGTTTGTTCTTATTTACTGTTATGAACGGTATACTAGTGGCTCTGACCCCTTACCTGGGCCACCAACCTGTCTGTGTGGGGAGGAGAGAGAGAGAGAGAGAGAGAGAGAGAGAGAGAGTGTTTTGAGAGAATTTTTTGTATGGCAGAGGGAATGTTTTTTTTTTTTTTTTGTGTGTGTGTGTGTGTCCCTGATGTAAACAGAAGTAACACACACCGCCATGTCTCTCTCTCTCTCTCTCTCTCTCTCTCTCTCTCTTGGGTGTAGGTGGGTGTAATGGTTCTACTCTTAATTAAATAACCCACAGGGGAGAGGGTGTAGGGTACACCTCCTGGCCATCTGTTTAGTGAGTACACAGCCCTTGAAAGCCTTTGTGTAGTGAGTGGGTGTATCCTCTCTCTCTCTCCTGTGTAGCTAGCTGTCTGTCTGTGTACCTCCTGTGTAGCTGTCTGTCTGTCTATACCTCCTGTCTGTCTGTCTGTGTACCTCCTGTCTAGCTTAAGGCTATAGTTGATTATAATGATGTATCCGGTATGGAATATCCGGTCGAGTGTAGGCTGTTCAAGCTCTCAGGTGTAGAGCAGGTGTGAGGTAGATGTGGGTCAACAGGTAGTGCAGGTGTGGGTCAACAGGTAGTGCAGGTGTGGGTCATTAGGTAGAGCAGGTATAGGTCATTAGGGGAGACAGCAAGTGGAACAGGTAACCATAATGTATGTTTTGGCTTTAAATTCATCGTGTGTGTGTGTGTGTGTGTGTGTGGCATAGTACTTGAGCTTCATGTTACTTACATCACGAGGTACACACACACACACACACACACACACACATGTATACTTTTACCATAGTGGTGGGCAATCGTCGCCTGTGTGTGTACGTGTGTCATCTCTCTCTCTCTCTCTCTCTCTCTCTCCTTTCACTTCTCCTCACCCTCCATACTGCTTCCTTCAACTCACTACTCCCCTCACTCACCCCCCCTCACCCCTCCCTTACACCCCTCACACTACCCCCTTGTGTAGGAGAGTCATATTACCCCCCCAACACATGTGCTGTAGCCCATTAATTAGCTCTCTCTCTCTCTCTCTCTCTCTCTCTCTCTCTCTCTCATTTCAACAAGAGGTGAAGGGGGGGGGGTAGGTGGTGAGAGAGAGGGATCACACACGTACAGATAAAGCAAGATGGTGTAGGGACAGGACACAACAACAAGATGGTGTAGGGACAGGACACAACAACAGGATAGTGTAGGGACAGGACACAACAGGATGCTGATAGATTACTGAGGTACTGTTGAGCTGTGATAACTGACAGGCAGGCAGACAGAGAGGCAGATAGACAGACGGAGAGACAGGCGGATAGACGGGATACTATACATTGTAGGTAGAGTCTCAGTTTAATTTGGGAGACATCTTGGCCGACATATACCTATCACTGGCTCCTAACCTAACCAAATAAGAGGAGTGTTTTACCTTAAGAGCCTTTGAGAATGTGGTGGTGGGTCTAGGAGACCTTTTGGAGGTTAAGTAGGTACACCTGTTGGTAATTATAGACAGGTGAGGTGGATAAGAAATAGGGATAAAGGGAGGGTTTTATCTTCTTCACCTTCTTCTTCTTCACCTTCTTCTTCTCCTTCTTCACCTTCTTCTTCACCTTCTTCTTCTTCACCTTCACCATCTTCACCTTCTTCACCTTCTTCACCGTCTTCTTCTTCACCTTCTTCACCGTCTTCTTCTTCACCGTCTTCTTCTTCTTCTTCTTCACCTTCTTCACCGTCTTCTTCTTCACCGTCTTCTTCTTCACCTTCTTCTTCTTCACCTTCTTCACCGTCTTCTTCTTCACCTTCTTCACCTTCTTCTTCTTCACCTTCTTCACCGTCTTCTTCTTCACCTTCTTCACCGTCTTCTTATACTGCCAGATCTGGGGTCACTAAATTTAAGGGGATAACTTAACTCTAAACTTAATTTCTAAGGGTCGCTGCCACCAGACCCCCTCTGGACAGCATGTAGCTCGTTAGGTAGCGGGCAGAGTGGACTAGGCATTGGGTTAGGTTTTCCATTGATCAGATCGATAAGGGTAAAGAAGGGTGAAACCATAACATGTCTTCATTGATTTATTTCTTATAAAACACACTGGTAAAAACACATACAACCACACTGTGGACCATAATTCCAAGGCCTGTCCCAGGGTATAGCACTGGCGCCTCTAACAACTGTTGTTGTGGTCGGTTACACTCCGACCCGAGATGGGTCTGGGGTCATCGGCCCACGAGGTAGAGTAGTGCCGATTAATCATGACGAATCAGCGCCATCACTCCTATATTGACCACTGCTGGGTATCCACCGGCTCCGAGCGACCGGTGGGTTTCAATTAAGCCCACCCTCGATCTGGAGACAAACGTG
Organism: Homarus gammarus; assembly: GCA_958450375.1. Taxonomy (NCBI): domain Eukaryota; kingdom Metazoa; phylum Arthropoda; class Malacostraca; order Decapoda; family Nephropidae; genus Homarus; species Homarus gammarus. Next base: position 184,472 of record CAUDMG010001731.1, on the reverse strand, counting down.
AATCAGCGTCAGGGAACTGAGAAACATGACAACACCAACCAACTCTCTTGTCTAGACGACAGACGTATTTACGTTATATTACTTCTACACTGGGTGAGTGACAATTCAACTGTTAAATCATGAACACTGGTGAACACTGATAATCACTACAATTGACTGAATTAACTGAATGGCTAGGAAACAACATACCTGGAGACAAACGTGAATCAGCGTCAGGGAACGCTGATGCCTCGCCATCTCGAGCTTATATACCCCTGAGTTGCCAGTGATCGCTACTCACGCAATGACAATAATCACAAACAAACTAACTGTTACTCATTCAAAGATGACCCTCTTTTGACAAAGGTCTGGCAAATTACTTGGGTTGATTTAAACAGACTAATTCAAGGTTGCGTTGGCCAGTAGAGAGTGCAATAAACGTAGTGACAACTGTGTTCGAAGGCGGGGCTTACTGAGAGTGATCCTGAGGGTAAAACGCTCCTGAGATTCTACAAGCGCGGTGGATTTGAATACTATGTAGCGTAATATGAATTAAACGGGTTTTTAGGAATGGCAATGAGTTGCGCAGTACATAGCCTTCCCCTTCCAAGGATTCATATTATGCGGAATAATAGGCAAAAGCACTAACGCGGTAGTGCACATACATTCGACATATCTTAACAGTTCGTGATTACAGTACCTTAATACATAAAACAAATCTTAAGGAGACTTAAACGTTTCATACTCAAGTCTCCGCTACCTATACCTGCAACAACTTATCAATTCTTATTTCCGTACAATATAGTATGGGGAACATTCCCCTTTCAGTTCATCAGCATAATACCTCAACATATTTTGGCACTAACACATAAACAGTGCCTCTGACATTACAGATACAACAAAGTACTCAGCATGAAATTACATATACTCAGGAATTTAAATTCTTGTCTATGAATGGGAAATTAGTTACATCAGACACTTCCTCAGATTACTACTTCCTTTCAATAATAATTCACCTTTTCAACACAAAACCATGGTTCTAGACATACACATTGGGGTTCATAACACAAAACCCGTATTTTCTATCTCACAGTTCAAAAGAACTGGTATTTGAAAGTCGGGGTGACTCCCTCACCCGGAGCGAGTCAACAACCCAAACAAAACTTCCGACACACATAAACTGAGATTTTTTCTTTCGACAACATAGGCAGCAACTGGATCTCCGGACTTCAGTTCATAAGAACTGGGATTTATAATGTTGGGGTGACTTCAGTACGACTGACGAAGTCAACAACCCACAAACTTTTGACACACATAAACTGAGATTTTTTTCTTTCAACAACATAGGCAGCAACTGGATTTCCGGACTTCAGTTCATAGGAACTGGGATTTCTAATGTTAGGGTGACTTCAGTACGACTGACGAAGCCAACAACCCAAAAAAAAATTCTGACACACATAAACTGAGATTTTATTTTTTTTTTCTTTCGACAACATAGGCAGCAACTGGATTTCCGGACTTCAGTTCATAAGAACTGGGATTTATAATATTAGGGTGACTTAAGTCAACAACCCAAAAAAAAAAATCTGACACATAACTGAGTCACGCTCACAAAAAAAAATTAGTGGTAATATGGTACTACTTTACGAGACTGTCCCTTCGGTACTCAACAAGTATTGAATGACTTTTCAATTGCCATGATTTTAACACTTATTACTTCACAATGTACTCTGTTGTACTCACACTTGGGAGTCCTTACATGTATTTTCTACAATAAATTTTCAAAGATTGCATTCTTTCACAGATGTCCATATCACCACATAGTCCTCAACCCCTCAACGCAATTGCTGAAATTATACATGTATTAGCTCTCATCTAAACATAAAACACACTTACTGACCATGCCAGTCAGTCTGCACTGCTAGAACTAATTCCCTTTGCACTAAAAATCATACGAATAGAAACAATACAAAAAATACAAAACACTCAGGTACCTAACATAACACAGGTTATACAAATAACTTCGCTTGCCCAATTCTGACCTCAACTTATAACTAAAACACTTCCAATTAAAGTTAAGACAACTACACCCATATTATGTCAATTACAAATAACACTGTTACATAACCTGAATATAATTATGGCCTTCCGGTATACTCAGAAATCGACACTGTCCACAACACTCGTAACACGGCACATGATCAATGTCCCTCATTGTCTGTAAATAACAAGGCATTAACTCGAGTGATCACACAATTGCTATGGTACCAGTGCAGAAAGGCACCCAAAAAAAATTTGCCTTGGCATACAACCAACACTTTTCTGAGATTTCACAAAAGACTGCAAAAAAATATTAGGTAGCTAACCTCTGTTTTCAGACATTTTCAGACACTTTTCAATACATTTTACTGTACACTTTACTTTAAAACAGATTTCTAATTTTTCTCGAGGCAATTGTTCTAACCTAACTTCGTGTAAGGTATTTGCCGCTTATTTGCCACGAACTGTTTTTAACATCTCCGTAACCTCAAAAAAAAATTTTGCACAGAATTACACTATACTGTACACTGGAAAATCATTTCCATTACAAGATTATTAGCCCTCTGAAATATTCATTAGCCACAGTGACATGGTTAGGTAGATGCACGGAGAAATGGTTATTACAGCTCACATTTCCACCTGTGTAAGGGGGCGGGTTTTTTTTTTTTTTTTTTTTTCAACACCTACACCACCCTTACCTTATTTCTCTATTATTGTTCTTTTTCTGCAACTTAAATCACAGCTTCAATTCCCTCGGATTTGATCAATGATTAAAAACCATCCCACCGCTATAGCCACCGATTTATACTGCCGGGTATCCACCGGCTCCGAGCGACCGGTGGGTTTCAATTAAGCCCACCCTCGATCTGGAGACAAACGTGAATCAGCGTCAGGGAACTGAGAAACATGACAACACCAACCAACTCTCTTGTCTAGACGACAGACGTATTTACGTTATATTACTTCTACACTGGGTGAGTGACAATTCAACTGTTAAATCATGAACACTGGTGAACACTGATAATCACTACAATTGACTGAATTAACTGAATGGCTAGGAAACAACATACCTGGAGACAAACGTGAATCAGCGTCAGGGAACGCTGATGCCTCGCCATCTCGAGCTTATATACCCCTGAGTTGCCAGTGATCGCTACTCACGCAATGACAATAATCACAAACAAACTAACTGTTACTCATTCAAAGATGACCCTCTTTTGACAAAGGTCTGGCAAATTACTTGGGTTGATTTAAACAGACTAATTCAAGGTTGCGTTGGCCAGTAGAGAGTGCAATAAACGTAGTGACAACTGTGTTCGAAGGCGGGGCTTACTGAGAGTGATCCTGAGGGTAAAACGCTCCTGAGATTCTACAAGCGCGGTGGATTTGAATACTATGTAGCGTAATATGAATTAAACGGGTTTTTAGGAATGGCAATGAGTTGCGCAGTACATTCTTCTTCACCTTCTTCACCGTCTTCTTCTTCACCATCTTCACCTTCTTCTTCTTCACCTTCTTCTTCTCCGTCTTCACCTTCTTCTTCACCTTCTTCTTCTTCACCTTCTTCTTCTTCACCTTCACCTTCTTCACCGTCTTCTTCTTCACCTTCTTCACCGTCTTCTTCTTCACCGTCTTCTTCTTCACCTTCTTCACCTTCTTCTTCTTCACCTTCTTCACCGTCTTCTTCTTCACCTTCTTCACCGTCTTCTTCACCTTCTTCTTCTTCACCTTCTTCACCGTCTTCTTCTTCACCTTCTTCACCGTCTTCTTCTTCACCGTCTTCTTCTTCACCTTCTTCACCGTCTTCTTCTTCACCATCTTCACCTTCTTCTTCTTCACCTTCTTCTTCTTCACCTTCTTCTCCTTCTTCACCTTCTTCACCGTCTTCTTCTTCACCTTCACCTTCTTCACCTTCTTCTTCTTCACCTTCTTCACCGTCTTCTTCTTCACCTTCTTCACCGTCTTCTTCTTCACCTTCTTCTTCTTCACCTTCTTCTTCTTCACCTTCTTCTTCTCCGTCTTCACCTTCTTCTTCACCTTCTTCTTCTTCACCTTCACCATCTTCACCTTCTTCTTCACCTTCTTCACCTTCTTCTTCTTCACCTTCTTCACCGTCTTCTTCTTCACCTTCTTCACCTTCTTCACCGTCTTCTTCTTCACCTTCACCTTCTTCACCGTCTTCTTCTTCACCTTCACCTTCTTCACCGTCTTCTTCTTCACCTTCACCTTCTTCACCGTCTTCTTCTTCACCTTCTTCTCCTTCTTCACCTTCTTCACCTTCTTCATCTTCTTCTTCTTCGTCGTCTTCTCCTCCTTTATTATTATTGTTACTCATCCTCATTAATGTGTTTGTTCCTAATGTTTACCTTTCTTGTTTGTTTACGGGTGAGTTTGTTATAGTAGCTGTTAACGGGGGTAGGAAAGGACCTGTTCTTTGTTTCCTACTGAGGTAAGGTCTCTCTCTCTCTCTCTCTCTCTCTCTCTCTCTCTCTCTCTCTCTCTCTCTCTCATCCACGGAGGTAAATTTGTTATGGTATCTGCTTACGAGGGGGGGGGAGGAGGTCCGTTTCCTGTTCCTTGTTTCCTGCTGAGGTAAGGTACACTGGTTGAAGGTCAGGAAGCACACACACACACACACGAGGTAGTAGTTAGTGTGCAGATTGTTACACTTGTATGCATTGTAAAGGCCACTGTGGGACTAAACTATAATGGCTTGTGTGTTGTGAGGAAGAATTGTTTTTATTATTATTATTATTATTATTATTATTATTATTATTATTATTATTCTCCTCTTATAGACCTTCTTTATCATTTTTCCTTCCTCCCTCATACTTATCTCCCTCTTATTACCCTCCTTCTCTCTTTATCATCCTCCTACCCTTCTTTCCTTCTTCATTATCCTCTTTTTTTCATTACTTACCCTTTCTCTCCTCCTTTCCTTATCCTCCCTACCTCCCTTTCTTATCCTCCCTCCCTCTCTCCCTTATCACCATTTCTCCATCTCAATTTCTTATCACCTTCTCTTCCTCCTCCTCTCCCTCCCTCCATCGTACCTACCTCCTATCTCCCTCTCTCCCTCGCTCCCCCTCTCTCTCCCTCCCTCCCTCTCTCCCCCTCTCTCTCCCTCCCCCCTCTCTCCCTTCCCCCCTACCTGTGTCAGGGAGAAGATGGGGCCCACATCTTTAAGGCAGTGAAATATACCTTCACTGACACCTTGGCTCCTGTTTTGACTGTCCACGTTGTGTCTGTCTGTCTGATAGTTCCTTTACCCCTCTGTCTGTCTGTGTGCCTGTTTGATAGTTCCTTTACTCCTCTGGCTGTCTGTGTGCCTGTTTGATAGTTCCTTTACTCCTCTGGCTGTTAGTCTGTCTGTCTCTGATAGTTCCTTTACTACTCTGGCTGTTAGTCTATCTGTCTGTGTGGCTGAGTTTTCGTCCTTCTGTCTGTCTGTCCGCCACCACCAGTCAATATTGTTATCCGTCTACCTGGAAATGGTGTGTGTGTGTGTGTGTGTGTGTGTGTAATAATAATAATAATTAACGGTTTATTGAAGGAGCTTGGCAGCCAGAAGGCTGAAAATATACAGTTACATATTTGGGGAATGGGTTACGAATTACAAATAATATACAAGTAACATAAGTGACACAAATAAGACATATAATAACTAGATGGGGAAAAGCTCAGACTACAGTTCATTTCAACATAGTGACAGTGTAAGGAGCAGTGTTTACTGGGAGTGAATACACTGATTTATTACAAGTTATTGATAATTTTTACAATGGTTGGGACTGGGCTGTTCTTACAGCGATCAGTTCGTGCACGTATGGGCTGGATGCGGTTGTGGTGTCGAACAGCAATTCTCGGACAAGGGATCTCAGGTGGTAGTAGGAGCCGGTGTCGGGGATGGTGTAGAAGCTTCTTACCAAATTTGTGTGTGTGTGTGTGTGTGAAAAGATATTGCTTACTAAGTTTGTTCGTGCGTACATGATGCATTTTCCCGTCTGTCTGTCCGTTCGTTCGTTTTCGCATTCATCCGTTCTCCCGCCTGTCCGTTCGTTCTCCCATCTGTCCGTCCGTTCTCCCGCCTGTCCGTTCGTTCTCCCATCTGTCCGTCCGTTCTCCCGCCTGTCCGTTCGTTCTCCCGCCTGTCCGTCCGTTCTCCCGTCCGTCCGTCTGTCTTATAAACACAGCTGGCAGGAATAAAATAAACATTAATTTCCATAGACCATAGAGGGTGGTGGTAGCCCCGGCGGCCTCACCATAACTGAACATAATTATCAATATTTACCTCCGTATTGTGGAGACTTATGGCCCGTTTGGTCCATATGGCCAGGGAGGTGGACCATGGACCTTAAAATATGGATCATGGACTCAAAAATGTGTTCCTTGGACCCTAAAAGATGGACCATGGACCCTGGGATTTTGACTATAGACCTTGGACCCTGAAATATGGACCATGATCCTTGGAATATGTACCTTGGCCCTTGTACCCTGGACCAGAGAGAGAGAGAGAGAGAGAGAGAGAGAGAGAGAGAGAGAGAGAGCACGCTTGTTGTTGTTCTTTTATCCCGTCAAACTTGAGGTTGTTATCACAGGTGGGTGTGAGGGGCAGAAAGTGCTATGCCACGGCCGGCGATAAGGGCCTCACTCGCTGTTAAATGGCCAGACAACAGACCTTAACCACCCTGCATCCTTCTGGCCTCCTTGGAGACATGGCCACTAGTGGGGGTGTCCTCCTGTGACCCAGATGGTGACGATGATGATGATGATGGTGATGATGATGATGATGATGGTGATGATGACGATGATGACGATGATGATGAGACCAGTAGCGTGTGGCTGGGTATGGAAACGACTAAGAGCTCCATCATAATCCCCTTCCCTCTTTCCCCCTCCCCTTCCCTCCCCTCCAAACAGCAGCCTTAACTCGATGCTGAATAACAAAGTAAATTGTTTTGGTTCCCTCCTTTAATGAAGTCTGATGGAAGAAGGGGAAGGGGGGAGTAAGGGAGGGAGTGGGGGGGGAAGAAGAGTGGGGAGGGGAAGATGAAGGTAGGGAGTGGGGAGGGGAAGAGGAATAGAGAAGTAGGGGGGAAGAAGAGTGGGGAGGGGTGCTGAGGAATAGTAGTAGAGGAGAGGAAGAAGGGGAGAAAGGGGGAGGGGAAAAGGTGGGTGGGTAGGGGAGGAGGAGGAAGAGAATTTGGATGGAAAGAGGAGGGAAGGAGGCAGGTTAGGGAGGAGATGGGGTGGAGGGGCAGGTAGGGAGAGGAGGGAAGGACCCAGGTAAGGGAGGAGATGGGGAATTTGAAGGGGAGAGCAGGTAGGGAGAGGAGGGGAGGAAAGGGGGGGGGGAGGTAGGTAGTAAGGGTGCAGGTGGCAGGAACCGCCCATCACACAATCAGCTGACAGAATGTAAACAAAAACACACCATAGCTTCCACGTGAGATCAATGGTTGGCCAGGCCCCTCCTGTGACTACCTGCCTGCCTCTCCCTTCAACACCTCTCTACCTGCCTGCCTCTCCCTTCAACACCTCTCTACCTGCCTGCCTCTCCCTTCAACACCTCTCTCTACCTGCCTGCCTCTCCCTTCAACACCTCTCTCTACCTGCCTGCCTCTCCCTTCAACACCTCTCTCTACCTGCCTGCCTCTCCCTTCAACACCTCTCTCTACCTGCCTGCCTCTCCCTTCAACACCTCTCTCTACCTGCCTGCCTCTCCCTTCAACACCTCTCTCTACCTGCCTGCCTCTCCCTTCAACACCTCTCTCTACCTGCCTGCCTCTCCCTTCAACACCTCTCTCTACCTGCCTGCCTCTCCCTTCAACACCTCTCTCTACCTGCCTGCCTCTCCCTTCAACACCTCTCTCTACCTGCCTGCCTCTCCCTTCAACACCTCTCTCTACCTGCCTGCCTCTCCCTTCAACACCTCTCTCTACCTGCCTGCCTCTCCCTTCAACACCTCTCTACCTGCCTGCCTCTCCCTTCAACACCTCTCTCTACCTGCCTGCCTCTCCCTTCAACACCTCTCTCTACCTGCCTGCCTCTCCCTTCAACACCTCTCTCTACCTGCCTGCCTCTCCCTTCAACACCTCTCTCTACCTGCCTGCCTCTCCCTTCAACACCTCTCTCTACCTGCCTGCCTCTCCCTTCAACACCTCTCTACCTGCCTGCCTCTCCCTTCAACACCTCTCTACCTGCCTGCCTCTCCTCAACCCTCTACCTGCCTCTCCGTTCAACACCTCTCTCTACCTGCCTGCCTCTCCCTTCAACACCTCTCTACCTGCCTGCCTCTCCCTTCAACACCTCTCTCTACCTGCCTGCCTCTCCCTTCAACACCTCTCTCTACCTGCCTGCCTCTCCCTTCAACACCTCTCTACCTGCCTGCCTCTCCCTTCACTGTAGACATATATATACATACACTTGATATATAGTGTCCACCTGTGTAAGTGTATAATGTACATAGATTTATATACAACTATGTGCGTATCTAATTAGTGTACATAAGACCTATATACATTTGTTTTGGTCTCCCATATAAATTAATGAGCATATGTGACGTCATCGAGTTACTCAGCTGATGCGTGACGTCAGTAAGTTCCTCGTTACTGACCAATCAGCATGGAAGAATGTCTGGTGTCGCAACATTACCGTGTGGAAAACGTTTAACATCCGGTTGATTATTTCCGCATACTGTATACCGGCTTCCCCCCCCCCTCCCCCCTCACCTCTCCCTTCCTTCCCCCTCACCCCTCCTTCCCCTCACCTAGTATTAGTTAAGGTGTTTGTTTTGTCACGAGTTAAGATCTTTTGAGAATCTGGTCCTGGTGTGTGTGTGTGTGTGTCCATCCTCTCTTAATGTAGGTCATATCCTCGCTTGTACAGCATCGTCCCTCGTGACTTGCTAGTGCTAGTTGGTTGCTAGTGTTGACCTTGTTTTTAACTATAGGAAGATGACTAGTTAGGAGACGTGCTAGTTAGCTGTGGTCTTGGTATTAACTAGGAGGAGATGAGGGCTAGTTCGATGCGCTAGTTAGTTATGGTCTTGTCGTAACTAGGAAGAGATGACTTGTGAGTGACCTTAATGCTAGTTATAACGTTAGCTAGGACCTCTTTTTAACTAGGAGGGGATATTTGACTCCTTGGTGCTAGTTAGTTGTGACTTTAACTAGGAAATAATTAAGAAGACTAGTAGATTCTGACTCGGCGTTAATTATCTAAGCTAACCAGATAAGTGTACGCATTTAAAGGTATTGTTTATAAACGTACATATAAAGACAGTCACATGTACGTAACTATGTGCACATAAGACAATAATAGATATAAGGGATATAAACCTACTGTGTACGTATTAGAATGACATGTACGTGATAAGTATGTGCACATTTGAGGTAGACATGTAGGTATGAAAGTAGCTCAAGATTGAAGCCATCCACAAGGGGCTCTGGTATATTTTCCCTGCCAATAGAATAAAGACTTGGGTGGGGAGGGTGGGGTGTGGGTGGGGTGGGGAGGGTGGGGGTATGTGGGTGTGTGTGTGGGGAGGAGGAAACAAAGGAGTAGGGGTGATGAGAAGAAAGAAGGGGAGAGGAGGGGGGGGGAGGGAATGGGAGACTTGCTGATCAACGTTTAGTAATTCTCTACTGACGAAGCAGGTGGCGGGGGGGGGGGTGAGGGAGAAGGGGAAGTAGGGAGGGTGAAGGAGAGGTGGAGGGAGGAAGGGCGAGAGAGAAGGAAGAAGGGTACGGAGGGAGTTTGAGAAGGAAGGAGAAAATGGTCGAGAGGGAGGGAGGGTAGGAAGGAGAGAGAGAGAGAGAGAGAGAGGGGAGTTTGTTGGAGGCTGCATGTCTAATGGTAAACATTGTTGTAGTGAAGATGGTGCATCAGCTGATTGTAAGTCCTGATATCTCTCTCTCTCTCTCTCTCTCTCTCTCTCTCTCTCTCTCTCTCTCTCTCTCTCTCTCTCAGTTTATACTTTGAGGAGTCGTAACTTAGTATAATCTATCTATCTATCTATCCTCAACGTGATTGGACGGATTATACCCAAACGGAGATTCGAAGCTCAAAAACATTCATTCCCGGAGCAGCTAGATCCAACCAATCACAACCCTCCGTGAGAAAAAGTGGGCGGGGCTTGATTTACATATGCATAATGAATGGGGCTTTTGGTAAGGTAATGTTGTTGTTGTTGTTGTTGTTGTAAGTGCTGTTGTTATTATTATTATTATTATTATTATTATTATTATTATTGTTATTATTGTCTGTTGTTGTTATTGTTATTACCTATTGTTGTATTTAAAACTTAAGGAGAATATTCGACTATTACCATAAATAGCGGTATAAATCACACTAATAGAACCCCTACTAACACCAATAGCAATACAAGAGACCAGAAACACTAATAGCCTGTGACGGGATTACTTGACCCACACACAGAGCCAGACTAAATTACTGTTATTCAAGGTCTTCAGTCTTATGCTAGTTAACCCCTCCATCCTCTAACCCCTCCCCCCTCTAACCCCTCCCCCTTTAACCCTTGCCCCCTCTAACCCCTCCCCCCTCTAACCCTTGCCCCCTCTAACCCCTCCCCCCTCTAACCCTTGCCCCCTCTAACCCCTGCCCCCTCTAACCCCTGCCCCCTCTAACCCTTGCCCCCTCTAACCCCTGCCCCCTCTAACCCCTGCCCCCTCTAACCCCTCCCCCCTCTAACCCCTCCCCCCTCTAACCCCTCCCCCCTCTAACCCCTCCCCCCTCTAACCCCTCCCCCCTCTAACCCTTGCCCCCTCTAACCCCTGCCCCCTCTAACCCCTGCCCCCTCTAACCCCTCCATCCTCTAACCCCTCCCCCCTCTAACCCTTGCCCCCGCTAACCCCTCCCCCCACGAACCCCAGCCCCCTCTAACCCTTCCCCCCTCTAACCCTGCCCCCTCTAACCCCTGCCCCCTCTAACCCCTGCCCCCTCTAACCCCTCCCCCTCTAACCCCTCCCCCCTCTAACCCTTGCCCCCTCTAACCCCTGCCCCCTCTAACCCTTGCCCCCTCTAACCCCTCCCCCCTCTAACCCCTGCCCCCTCTAACCCCTGCCCCCTCTAACCCCTGCCCCCTTTAACCCCTGCCCCCTTTAACCCCTCCCCCTTTAACCCCTCCCCCTCTAACCCCTCCCCCTTAATTCATCAGCCTTCTATCTTGGAAATTATGTTTTTTAAAGGTTAGTTTTCTTGGGGTTTTTTATAGGGCGGTCGCGGTGGGGGGTGTGTGAGGGAGGGAGGGAGGGAGGGAGGGTGTGTGAGGGAGAGGGAGGGAGGGTGTGTTGAAGGCAAGTGGTGTTGAGTGTGTGGGAGGACAGTTGAATGGCTAAACTTGCTGAGAGAGAGAGAGAGAGAGAGAGAGACATGGTGCCACATCTCCAAAAAATCCCGACAATATAAAGTGTCTTAATCACCTTTGAATGGGATTTAAAGAAAATGTTTATTTACAACACTAAACTCCCTCGTGGGTGATCATAATTAAGTGGGAAGTGAAGGTAGTGTGTACACCTTAAGGTAGCCAATGTAGGTTAGTTTTTCCATGTGTGTGTGTGTGTGTGTGTGGTAAGATGGTGGCGCGTCTGTTGTGCTGCCAGACGTACGACGATTCACTGGTGGTGTCTGGGGTAGTTGTTGTCACCAGCTTGTGATGAGTGGGAGGTGACGGGGGGGGGGGGGAGGGGAGGGAGAGAGAGAGGGTTGTTAGGTACGTAGTCTTGAATGGCGACCCAGCTGTTGTGTGTGTCAGAGGAGGTAGAGGGAGCCTTAACGCCATAAAGGTACTGGGGGGGGGGAGGAGGGAGGGTGTTCATACATATACCCAGAGTCCCCCCCTCCCCCCCCCCCGCCTCTTATCTCATGTTTCCTCACTGATTTACTCCTCCTCCTCCTTTTATCTCTCCTCTTCCTCTTCATATTAAATCGTAACTTTCCTTGTGTGTGTGTGGGCGGACGGGTTAGTGAGCGAGGTGTGGGCGTGGGTGTCACCTGATGATTCCCACCACCCACGCCCGCGTTCCTGTAGGTGGCGTAGAGAGCTACACCAAACGCCGTGACCTTGACCGTGTTTGAGAGGTTGCCAGTTGACCTTGACCTGGCTTGACATGGTGCCAGTTGACCTTGACCTAATATACGGCGTGCCACCTGACCTTGACCTAATATACGGGGGGTGCCACCTGACCTTGACCTAATATACGGGGGTGCCACCTGACGACCTAATATACGAAGGTGCCACCTGACCTTGACCTAATATACGGGGGTGCCACCTGACCTTGACCTAATATACGGGGGTGCCACCTGACCTTGACCTAATATACGGGGGTGCCACCTGACCTTGACCTAATATACGGGGGTGCCACCTGACCTTGACCTAATATACGGGGTGCCACCTGACCTTGACCTAATATACGGGGGTGCCACCTGACCTTGACCTAATATACGGGGGTGCCACCTGACCTTGACCTAATATACGGGGGTGCCACTTGACCTTGACCTAATATACGGGGGTGCCAGTTGACCTTGACCTAATATACGGGGGTGCCACCTGACCTTGACCTAATATACGGGGGTGCCACCTGACCTTGACCTAATATACGGGGGTGCCACTTGACCTTGACCTAATATACGGGGGTGCCACCTGACTTTGACCTAATATACGGGGGTGCCACCTGACCTTGACCTAATATACGGGGGTGCCACCTGACCTTGACCTAATATACGGGGGTGCCACCTGACCTTGACCTAATATACGGGGGTGCCACCTGACGACCTAATATACGGGGGTGCCACCTGACCTTGACCTAATATACGGGGGTGCCACTTGACCTTGACCTAATATACGGGGGTGCCACCTGACCTTGACCTAATATACGGGGGTGCCACTTGACCTTGACCTAATATACGGGGTGCCACCTGACCTTGACCTAATATACGGGGGTGCCACTTGACCTTGACCTAATATACGGGGGTGCCACCTGACCTTGACCTAATATACGGGGGTGCCACTTGACCTTGACCTAATATACGGGGGTGCCACCTGACCTTGACCTAATATACGGGGGTGCCACTTGACCTTGACCTAATATACGGGGGTGCCAGTTGACCTTGACCTAATATACGGGGGTGCCACCTGACCTTGACCTAATATACGGGGGTGCCACCTGACCTTGACCTAATATACGGGGGTGCCACTTGACCTTGACCTAATATACGGGGGTGCCACCTGACCTTGACCTAATATACGGGGGTGCCACTTGACCTTGACCTAATATACGGGGGTGCCACCTGACCTTGACCTAATATACGGGGGTGCCACCTGACCTTGACCTAATATACGGGGGTGCCACCTGACCTTTAACAACTGAGGTCTTTAAGTGGATGTTATAGGTTATATATTACAGTATATTAACAACTTGTAGTCAGTGTTGTGGGTTAGCACTGTTTTACAACCCGGTTATTGTATATTCTTGACTGTATTGATGAGGAAATTTGGCTTCCTAGTTTTTCATTGAACAGGTGTGTGTGTGGTGGTGGTCATGTGGAGGTACAGGTGTGTGTGGAAGTGTGGGTGTGTGTGGTGGAGGTGTTGGTAGGTGTGTGGGGGTTTAGGTAGTTGTAGCTTGTTGGTGTGTTGAAGTGCAGGTGTGTGTGTGTATGTAGGTACGTGGAAGTGCAGGTGTGTGTGTGTGTGTGTGTAGGTATGTGGAAGTGCAGGTGTGTAGGTATGTGGAAGTGCAGGTGTGTGTAGGTATGTGGAAGTGCAGGTGTGTAGGTATGTGGAAGTGCAGGTGTGTAGGTATGTGGAAGTGCAGGTGTGTAGGTATGTGGAAGTGCAGGTGTGTAGGTATGTGGAAGTGCAGGTGTGTAGGTATGTGGAAGTGCAGGTGTGTAGGTATGTGGAAGTGCAGGTGTGTAGGTATGTGGAAGTGCAGGTGTGTGTGGTGTAGGTGTGTGTTAGTGGAGGTGTGTAGGTAAACCACATATGTAAATAAGACTTACCCAACCAACCTATAAATTAAGCCCCGCCCACTTCTGACATCATTACCAAATATCACAATTCTGTCAACTTAATTACTTCGTGGTTGTTAAATGATCCAAACTACCATTATATTCAGTGTTAAATATAACGATCAAAGTCTTGTTAAGTCTATATAATATGAAAATGAATTCATATTAATCACTAAATATTAAAAAAATAAATGGACGTAAATTTGGTGATTTGGCAATACTTCACTTAGCAACCAACAGCCAATCAGCATCTTAAGAATTTTAATGGTTGCTATGGACGCTTGAAATGGGCGGGGCATAGTTAATAGGTCAATTAATTTCACTTGAAAGTGGAATGTAAATTTGCTGGAGGTATTCGTGAGGTAATTTACTGTGGAGGTTGTTTTATGAGGTCATCTGGAGGCCTTTATGACACCCGGAATAACAAATGAGAGATGGAGTGAGAGGAAATATGATAATTAAGAGGAGGTTGTGTACATATGCATAGATCGTGTTACTACCACCACCACCTGTAACCTGTACTACCACTACTACTACCACCACCACCATCACCTGTAACCTGTACTACCACTACTACCACCACCACCATCACCTGTACTACCACTATCTATATATGCGTCTCAAGTAACCAGTACATTATATTGCAATTATCACTATGTTGCAACCACCAATACAGTTGCAATCACCCATACTGTTTATATTGCAATCACCATCAAGTGCAACATCTTTGGCATGTGGTCATTAGACGGAGTGCATTTACCTAGTCTAATTAACCTGTACTGGCTGTTTACAAAGTCCCTTTATATTTACACAAACAAAACACAGATTATCTATTCCATTAACTCTACAAACAACTTCATTATTCACTATGTTTTATTGTAGTTTACAGTTGGAAGTGTAGACATAGTGAATAACTCAGCCATGGTGTATAAAATGAAGGAAAGGCCTTTGTTTACTCTGGGTCTGGTAAACACGAACATCAAGGGACTTTATAAACACCGTGTACACCATTAGTTGTACAAGAGTCATTTAGCTTCAGGTACTAGATGTGTGTACTTAGGCCTATGGTTACGTAGTAGGCCTATGGTGTTTGGCGTCGAATGCGAAGAGAATGTTTGGCGTTGACTGAGAATGTATAGAATAATGGGCGTCCTATCTGACCTCGTATAAGCCAGATACATCCAGTTTTTATAAGTTAACATTCTCCCAACATTCTACAAGGCATGACCGTAGATATGAATGCACTTAAACGTTCTCTCAACCTTACCTTGCGTCTCTCTCTCTCTCTCTCTCTCAACTCGTCTGAATGTTGCAAATGTCACGGCCACTGAACACATATATAGCATTTTTACTTCATTACGTTCCTATAAAATAATTTCCGTATTCTTTACGTGTTTTATGATCACCTGAAGATTAGACACCCCAGTTTAGTCCCACCTGAAGTTTAGACACAGTACAGTAGTAGTAGTAGTAGTAGTGGTAGTAGTAGTAATAGTAGTAGTGGTGGTGATAGTAGTAGTAGTAATAGCAATTCCTTATGTAATTTT
This sequence comes from Homarus gammarus, assembly GCA_958450375.1. Taxonomy (NCBI): domain Eukaryota; kingdom Metazoa; phylum Arthropoda; class Malacostraca; order Decapoda; family Nephropidae; genus Homarus; species Homarus gammarus. Next base: position 168,879 of record CAUDMG010001731.1, on the reverse strand, counting down.
ATATAAACATGAACATATTTTTAAACCATGTCCTAACCTTTGTTCATTTAATTACAGGTGAGTGAGTGCGTGGGGAGAGCGTGTGAGGGAGTACAACCCAAATATGGTAATATGCCCGCCACGTCACTGCTACGTCATCTCTACGTCATGGTTTGAACGCGATGCTGATTGGCTCGTAGGATAACTGGAGGGGATTGGCTTTGTTGATTTATTTGGGTTGTGTCGGAGGAAAGTCATTTGGATTGGTTGATTTGGGTGGGGGTCTTTCTTTGGTGTGAGAGAGAGAGAGAGGGGGGAATTGTTTCTATGTAAGGGTTGTGGGTGAGAGAGAGCCAGGAGCATCTAGCAAATTGTGTGTTGTGTTGTGGGGATGAGTCGCCCTGTTAGAGGTGTTCGGTGATAATTGACTCCCCCTTGACCCCCTGTTCTCTCTTCCCCCTGGACCCCCCTCGTTTACCCTCCCCCTGGACCCCCTCTCTTACCCTCCCCCTGGACCCCCCTCGTTTACCCTCCCCCTGGACCCCCTCTCTTACCCTCCCCCTGGACCCCCCTCGTTTACCCGCCCCCTGGACCCCCCTCGTTTACCCTCCCCCTGGACCCCCTCTCTTACCCTCCCCCTGGACCCCCTCTCTTACCTTCCCCCTGGACCCCCTCTCTTACCCTCCCCCTCGACCCCTTCTCTTACCCTCCCCCTCCTCTTACCTTCCCCCCTAGACCCCTTCTCTTACCTGCCCCCTAAACCCACTGTCTCCCCCTCTCGATCCCCTGGTGTGGTGAGGTGGTGGTGGTGAGGTGGTGGTGGTGGATGGCTGTGTGGTAGGGTGAGTGTGGTGGTGGGTGGCTGTGTGAGGGATGTGGGTGGCTGTGTGGTGGTGGGGATGTGGGTGGCTGTGTGAGGGATGTGGGTGGCTGTGTGGTGGTGGGGATGTGGGTGGCTGTGTGGTGGTGGGTGGCTGTGTGGTAGTGGGGATGTGGGTGACTGTGTGGTGGTGGGTGGCTGTGTGGTAGAGGGTGGTGGCTGTGTGGTGGGTGACTGTGTGGTGGTGGTGAGGGTGGTGGGTGCCCTCTGCATTCAGCTAGGTCATACAAGCCCAAAGGCGCTTTTGCCTGGGGGAGGGGGGAGTGGGGTGGTGAGGTGACGGGCAGGTGGGGAGGGGGGTGAGGAGGAGCTGGTAGATGACAGGTAGGTGGGGGGGGGGGAAGGAGGAGAGGTAGAGGGGTGATTTAGATGGGGGCATAATGAAGTGTTGGGAAAGAGACAGACAGAGATACGGTGGGGGGGGGGGCATTGCGTGTGGCAGGACATCCGAGAGAGAGAGAGAGAGAGGATATTTGTTTGTGTGTTGTGTTTGAATTATATTTTATTAACTGTTCTCTTGTTTGTGTTGTGTGTGTGTGTGTTTTTTCTTTAGCATTGTTAAAGTTGTGAGTGTTGGTTTAGTCAATAGTGTACAGGTAATGTATATTTTGGTTATTACATTACTAGATTACAGTACATGTACAGCAATGTCAACATAACGGGCATGTAGAAAACGAAATTACGTCGTCTTGTAGAGAGAGAGAGAGAGTACATGTTATTTCATTTCAGAAACTACACCACATGTACAATAATTTCACCATAACTGATGTAACATAATCAATTCACATCATCTTGTACACACAAAAATAAAACCTTACATTTTTATTTAAGGTTTACCATAATTGCACACCTGTTGATCATTTCTCAGGTAACAGGGTAATGAGGTCCCAGGAGAACCCCCATTGGTCTGTTGCGTGTGGGAGAGTAGTTAAGGGGGAGGGGATATTACATGGTACAGTAGTTAGTGTGTAATATGGAGACATAGATTAATATATCAGTTTAATTACTTAACTGTTTAAAATATGTTATAATAATTACTTTAGTTTCATCTTCAGTTGGTAATCAGATTTACCTTATATGCAAAATTTAGGTAAAATATTGTTCTTAGGTAGATATATTTTTTTTATTATTGTTTTTGGTGAAAGGTGTAAAAAGATCCCTATGGTTTTTGGTGAAAGGTGTAAAAAAGCCCTAAACAGTGTAAAAAGAGCCCTAAAAGGTGTAAAAAGATCCCTATAGTTTTTGGTGAAAGGTGTAAAAAAGCCCTAAACAGTGTAAAAAGAGCCCTAAAAGGTGTAAAAAGATCCCTATAGTTTTTGGTGAAAGGTGTAAAAAAGCCGTAACTCATACAACCATTTCTCTACAGAGCCGTGGGTAAGACATGCCTCCTCATCAGCTACACGACCAACGCCTTCCCCGGAGAGTACATCCCAACAGTGTAAGTATCGGCTCAACGTTATTGTTTTGAGGTTTACGAATATCTAAATTAATGTGTGTGGGGGAGGGAGGGGAGGGTGTACCTGTATATGGGATCACCTGAACATTAGCCCTGATGAATAAACTCTAATGGTAACCTAACCTAAATCACCTAGCTTAATCGTACACAGTCTAACTTAATCATAACTAAACCTAACTTAACTTAACCCCACCTTCAGGTATTTTAGGGTGTTTTATCATCAAGTGAAATAAACCGAGGTTCCTAAACTTAATGAATTCACAAAAAAGATCTCATTTTATAGTCTTACATCGATCCCTGTACAGTATTACCAGATTATAAATTGAAGCTGTGTGGTGAAGTGTGTCGGAGTGAGGGCAGCACATCTTGGTGAAGTGTGTCGGAGTGAGGGCAGCACATCTTGGTGAAGTGTGTCGGAGTGAGGGCAGCACATCTTGGTGAAGTGTGTCGGAGTGAGGGCAGCACATCTTTAGTTCAGAACAAGCACAGTGTTTATCATTATCCTCATCTTCCATATGAGCTGATTTCATTGAGCTATTTTCGTTGTGCAGTATTGAAATTTATCTTTTTTGATTTAGCTTTTGTTTACTATATTATTATGAAAAAAATAGGTCACTTTTACCTCATTTTTAACATTACTGGATGTATCAAAATATTTATACACACTACTGTATAGATTTTTGTGGAGATTATGAGAATACTTTTATTTCAATGGCAATATTATCCTGACTTGTGGGACACCTCGCTCATCAACAAGTAAGGATAATGTTGCTGGCGTAATACAAGAATTCATTTGATATCCATGAAAAATCTAAAAGGTAAACTGTATATATTTTTTCGAAATGTTTAAATTGTTAATATTGTTAATAATCTATGTATTTGGCCCATGTTAGGTGGTTTATCTTTATTGTTAATAGACAAAATTTAACATTGCTGGTCCTACACGGTTCATTATTTGTTTCGTTCTTTTCAGCTATAATTTTTGTCTGAGAAAAGTTGGGTCAAATCAGTTTATACTTAGAGGAAAATTTCACAAGGCAGGTAGACAGTGGATGAGTTATGCCATGTTCTTGTTATCTAGGTGAGAGAGAGAGAGAGAGAGGGGGGGGGGGGGAAGAGAGAGAGTGGAGGGAGGAAAGAGAGAGAAATAGATTAATTTATTTATTTGTTTTCCCATATTATACAACCTTTGACACAAAACCCTTACCGATAGATTGCTCTTAATATGATGCTTTCCCCCACAAGTTTGTCTGTCGATGCATCTCACGGAGTACTGTACTGATGCGGTTCCTTCCGGCAGGTTTGACAACTACTCTGCCAATGTTATGGTTGATGGCAAACCAATCAATCTAGGGCTCTGGGATACAGCAGGTCAGGAGGACTACGATCGCTTGCGTCCACTCTCCTACCCACAAACTGACGTCTTTCTCATCTGCTTCTCTCTGGTCAACCCTGCCAGTTTTGAGAATGTTAGAGCAAAGGTATCAACTTATTCTTCTGTATTTCATCATAGTTGTTTCTGTGTAGAGTACCTTTGTCTTGCATCAAGTACAATACTGTATTAAGAAATGGTTCCATCACAAAACATTGAAAAACATTCTAAAACAAAATACATTACAAGAATATTTAGAAACATTACATTAAGAATATATTTAAACAGGAAGAAGAAACCTTAACATTACTATAAATATTTACCCTCCATCAGTAGATTCACTAAAACCAAACATGTAAGTTATCTTGGTAGCTGTTTCACCTCAGCCTTGAGTTTCTCCACATTTGAATTTTAAGTCACACATTTACTTTTTTTTTCACACAATAACTAGAAAAAGACTTAACTGATTGAGAATAAAATTAGGCAAACCAGGTACAGTACAGTTTTAGATGCTTGATATTTAAGCCAAGTTCAGTATTTTGTATTTTCCTTTGTTGCTTAAAAAGTTATGGTAAGGGCAGACATCACCACCAGGGACTGTCTAGTTCATTAGGTGATGTAAAGGTGAACAAATAGTTTGCTTTGGCTCGTGTACAGAATTAGCATCTTACTTTGACAGCCTTAGTGTGTATACTGTATGTGACTTAGGCAGACATCAAACTCATCATTAGAATGTGTATATGACATATTCTCATACAGGTTTTTATCTTCCAGTGGTATCCAGAAGTGCGCCATCATTGTCCCAACACGCCTATAATTCTGGTGGGGACAAAGCTTGATCTTCGGGATGATCGTGAAACCTTAGACAAGCTTAAGGACAAGAAACTTACTCCAATTTCCTACCCTCAGGTATTTCTTCTTTCTGTTTGAGGGGTGACTGTGGAGGTCGAGACGAGAAATCAAATTTTAGAATTTACTTTCAATTGGTGACAAATTTACTTTTTGATGAAGGAATTATGTAATTGAAATGTTATTAATCTAACTATGTCTTCAACTGTCTTAAGTCACTTAAAATAAAAAATTACAATTTATTTTGGTACTCGCATCTAGTTTCCAATTTTTTCAAAGGGTTTATTACTTATATCACACAATAATTGTTTTACTGTTAATACGTAAATAACCACGTATCGCCCTCTTACATAGTAACCAAGCGTCCACTCCAAGACATTTGTTGTGGTAGCTGCGGCCCCACAGAACCTAATGCTAATATGGGAGGTGACGCATCTGGTGTTTGCAAGAGATTATCTCAAGGTGATTCACTAGAAAAGTTACGTATGTCAATGAATGAGTTTGGAAGGGTAGGAGAAAGTTGATGGTGAATGTGAACAAAATGATGAGTATAGGTAGAGTGACTGAAGATGTGGATGTCCTTGGAATGAGAAATAAATGAATTGAACCAGAGAGTAACAGAGGGTGAAAAATAATACCAATAGATGCATTGAAAATATATGAAGAAAGACGCCACTTGTAATATTTTACCTAACACCAGACGATTTTATTCAGCTCAGAAGAGACCCAATACACAAGGGGTTATAAAAAGTATGATAGAGACTTAGAATGTAGAGAATAAGAATGATATAAATAAGGAGATAAATGTGGAAGTGAAAAGAATGAGACAGAGAGTGGATCAGGGTTTAGTAAAGTGGTATTGGTGCTAAAGCAAGAATAAGGAGTTTAATATTGATGATGTGGGTGTATGAGAGGGGGAGAGTAAACCAGGGAGATGGAAGGATAGGATGAAGAATACACTGAAGTAAGGGATTAGTCAGGCAGGAAGCAGTGGTTTAAGGGTTTCTTATAGAATGACTGGATGACAGCAATGGAGAGTTATAATGTAACAAGTACAGTATTTTCTGTTTTATTTTCAAGCAATTTAAATGTAAATGACTGGGTACAAATTGTTACATGTAGAAGTTTGTTTATCCCTGGGTCAAAGCATCACTGTTATGATATTATCACTACACAACACTAACTGTTTATGTATTTATAATGCTGAATATTTATCTTGCAGGGTTTATCAATGGCTAAGGAGGTCGGTGCCACAAAATATCTGGAGTGTTCTGCCCTAACCCAGAAGGGCCTCAAGACAGTGTTTGACGAGGCCATCCGTGCCGTGCTCTGCCCCATTAAACCCCCAAATAGGAAACGCAAGTGCGTCCTCCTCTAAGACCCAGCATCTAGGTACCAAATGAGTGGATTTTTGAATAGTTGTATCAAGGCTTTGGAATCATGTTGACCACTTGTGATTTATCAACTTGTCAAATTGGCCCTAAGTATTGCTATACTTCTCCTTATGGCCACTTTGCTCAGATACATCATAGGATGTCTTACAATTTGATTTTGAAGTGAATTGTGTATTTCATGTTGACAGTGACTATACATATATCAAGTGATTCTTTCCCCTTGAAGTTGAAGGAAAGAAATGTCCATTTGTGGGACAAAAAAATCAGTGAATGGAAAATGGCAGTTGGAAATTGATAACTTGAGTCACAGTTACTCTTGGCTCATGACCGGCTAAATTTTTTATACAAAGTCTTATGATGTCAGATAGTGTAGGGTCCCTTCCCAGGTGTTGTACCCTCTAACTTTTGTCTTGATTTAAAGCTATAAAGAAAATTATTTTAATTTTGTATTACTCATCAGAACGTTGTATATTTGCAGGCAAAGCCCAAATGGCTTTCATTGCACGAGCACAAATACCTCCTTGAATTGTACTGGAATTTGACATGTTTAGTGTAATCATATATTTGAGGTCCAGGTCGTTAACCTAACAGCTGCCTGTTTGTATTAGTGTTCTACAGTACAGAATCACACATTATTTGCCTCCATTACATTTGTATAATTTTATATAAATATATATTTTATTCATTTCCATGTGAGCAGTACGGTAGTGAGAGTATAGTCCAGTAAATAGTGTACCTCCCCCAGCAGTCGACACACCGTATGCACTTATGATCTCCGAGAGAACATAATTTGTGCCTTGTTGTATTGCTTTTGGGAATTGTAACAATATATTCCAGTTCAATATGTGAACTAGAAAATGTTTGGATAATGACATTCAATTTTTGCCTTTTGTTGTCAAGGGATGATGTGAGCCATAATGTGTGAAGGTGTTGCTTTGGTTGATGAGCTGCAGATATTGTACAGTACCATATTACTACCCAGTGTCTCTTAAAGGATTATACAATATTTTTAATTTCACTTATTTTCTCTAAGGATTATCAAAGTGTAGAAATAATAGTGAAAAGTTAATATAGTGTTTTGATAAGACTTGCAGTTGACATATCTAAAATATAAACCAGAGTTGGTATTTGTATTGTTCTTTACAGTTAAGTGATGGCAGATCTTTGCAAGAAAACCTCAAGATGGGTTTTAAATTTATAGCATTTTAGTGACATGAGATAATCAAGTGATAAAAAGAGTGAGAACTGCAGCTTATAATTACTGTTTATTGTGTGATGGGGACGCTGCTTTAATGCTTATATGGGCTGTTCTGCACAACACAGGAAGTATGTATGAGGGAAATAAGTGACCAAAATAACATTAATATCTGTGATCATTATCAGTATAATTATCATACTTCACCTGGACTGTTGTCATAAATTGTGCACAAACGTAATAAATTTTAGATACTGGATGGAATAATGTTTTCTGTAAAGGTCTTTGTTATGTCATTGTGTTCAGACTTGTTACCATTGGTCAAATATTATGCTTAGTAGTCTAGTTCAGCAACTTTATAACCTCTGAGATACAAAATTAGAAGCAAAATTATTTCTTGAGGTTATTTTATATTTAGTACATTTGAAGGTATAGTTACTGAAACATATAGTTAAGTGATCTCTGTTTCTTTAGTGTTTGTAACTGAGTTAGTTTTGAAGGAGTAAATCATGGCAGTAGATTAAATTAGAATGGTGTACTGGTATGTTCAAGAAGAAGCCTTACAACTCAAAACTCCTCACATTTCCATATAACCACATACTTTGGTGCAACTGCATAGTCAACATTGGAGTTAGCAATGTTAGTTGTTAAAACTGAATATCCAGAACTTGATCTTCACATTTCCATAGTGATTCAAGGATCATGATTTATTGTAATATGCCAACATGTCGCCGTTGAAATTTGGCAAGTGCTTTTAGATAGCCAGGGTATTTTAGCACTTTTTTGTAAGTGCTTGTATTAGCACTGCAATTTTAAAGGTCTGTATCCCACTACCTGACAAGAAGGGTTTACTAAGCAACATAGCTGTTATTGCTGACCTGCCGCTTCACTCCAAGAAATGTCAGTCAAACGAGCATGTTTCTTGTGCCAGATGGCACATATCTTAGGTAATCAAGCAACAATAATTATTCAGTAACAACAGATGCTATGTAGTGTACAGTTTAATGTTTCAGACAAGGCATTATTATGTCAAGTCATACCCATGTAGTGTTCTTCCTGCCATCCATGTTGCTCTTGCTGTACTGCCCTTTATAACATAACAGGTGACTTATTACCAACAAAACTGATGTGTCTAGTTTTAACAACAACTGTCTTCAACATGGGTATAATTATTTAGGTTATAACTGCTGACCACAAGTTTTCATTACACTACAAACTAAACTGTATTGTGTAGTAAACATTTTTTATCAGATAGTTGGATTTGTCTGGTTTCATCTACCACTTCATTACATCCAAAAACAAGTTTATTCATGAAAAATCATTGCATGTTCTATTGTTGTTGTTTTTTAAGTTGCTTTACGGTAAGTGTTGATAGTGAAAATATTCCTTGTACATAACATTTTATATATGCTGCCAAGGTCAATGATACCTGTTGGATGATGTAAGATAGTGAAAACTAAAGTGGCTTTAACTATGGATTAATGTTGTTTTAGAGCATCTTGTGTGTTTGTATGTATATATACATAAGTGTAAGATGTATATATTAGTACACACTACACATTAATAAAACCACTACTGTAAAATTATTGGCATGGGACTCTATTTTTTTAAGTTTGGGAACAATAACATTCAGATATTTTTGCGCACAGCAAAGAATTTATTTTCTTGTTTGTAACCAAAAATGGTGATAGATTTTCAAGACTATAAATTATTGTTCCTTATAAACAGATTCAGATAATAAAACATTCATTATCTTCCACCTTTCCAATAATAATAGAATGTGATGCCTTTGAATATATTAATACTCTAAAGGTACTTGGCTTGTAGGTTTTTTAATACATATATATATAGTAAAATAATATAAATGAAAAATATGACATTATGTCTTTACTCACAAGATGCATCTCCTCTGAGCCTCCTTTAACAGTTCAGTGTATCGAGAGAGGTACAGCCGTCTCCCTCTAGTGACACGCTGTAGTACCTTTAAAGTAATTCTCATATTGTAAGTTTTGTATGTGATTGGTAATGGAATGCGACCAAACATCTTCACAACCCTGGCTTTCCCACGTGTAACACGGTATTGACGAGGACTAGTCTTTGTGACCCGTCGTGTGTCGTCGACAGTTGATAATTTGGCAGTGAAGAACAATAATGTAATGGGTCATAAATACTAGTCTTTATATACTGGTTCTATTAAATGAGTTAATGTGCTAACCCCAAAAAGTGTTAAGTTTTAATTGTCTAATATAGGATGTGCATTATCTTCAGTTCTAACTTTTTTAAAAATATTTCAATCTGAAGTCAGTCTATAGCATGAAAAGAACATTTGTAACAATGTATATACATTTACATACAACACTTTCTGCGATGGTCCTGCACACGTAGGTTCATAATAACTAGACAGATATGTTTGTTACTTAATTGACACATTCTCCAATATGATATTTGTGATTTAAGTGTACGTATATGTGGACCATTTAGCCTCGGTCACCCAGGAAAGTATTACTCTGCTTAAAGTAAGGGTTTGTCCTTTACACTCATTCATGATTCTGTTCATTCTGTAGTACTGTACTACTTGTTGCTGTCTCAGATTTTAACTATTCATTTGTGATTGTAGTAATTATCTCGTCTTTCTCTTTTAATCTATTCCGTCATTTACTTTACTAACTGATGATACTTTTCTGTCTGTCTGTGATTTGTGAGGCAATTCACATTGTTTACACTCTTATGGCAAATCCTTCAAGGATGTGGTGGCCATGCCAACACGAGGAATACTTCGGTAAATATTTTGATTGTTGCCAGGGAACTGCAGCACTTTTAAGGTGTACAAGTGGCTGGCGACAAAATATTCGGGGAACAGTAACTTACACTACCCCACTATTGTTGTGGAGACGAGTGTAATTGATGATTAAATTTGATTTAGCATTTTCTAAATAGTGAAGAAATACAAAGTTATTTTCATGCTTCTGACATTCTGTAGAACACAGTTTAATTGGTAATTAGGAGTTTCATAGGTGCTACTTTGAATGTGAAGCCAAGCCAGTCATCCTGGTGTCTGGTTATATATCACTCCCATCATAAACGGCTGATGAAATTGTCTCCTCCTTTAAGCAAGGATGTGAAGTGGCGTACTTCCCCCCCCCCCCTCCCCCTTGCAGGCTATGGACATTGAGCATTGGTGTAAGCATTTTCAAATGGGAAAAAGATAAAGGTTCCATCCATTTTTGTGTATTTTATGGCATTGAAACCAATAGAACATAAACTAAGAATTCTTGCCAAATCCTCCTGTTGGATACAGTATTGTAAAGAGGCATAAAAACATATCTTTTAGATGATGTAAAGGATGGAGTTAAAATATCATTTACTTTCACAAATTAACTACTACAGTATTTTAAGTAAACATGTATGGACAGCCTTATAAATTGTTCACTGTTAAAACTAATGAAACCAATTAAGCTGGTCTTTCCAGCACTAATGGCATATACATTTAATATGTAATCTTTGCCAGTTTTGTCTGCATTTGGCAAGAGTTCCTTGTCCAAGCTGTCAAGAATAATGTATTTGTATGAGACCTAAGTAATACAATGGGCACCACTTGTCATTTTGCATAGCCTAATTGTGCACAAAGTTCAGTGATTAACATGTTGAAGTTTGTAAAGTGTTTTTACATTTGTAAATAGGGATGTCAAGATATGATGAAATAAATCTGTATAATTATTTTATTTCATATTTCTTCTTTCCTTTTTTACAAGCACTTAATGCCTTGGTCAAGTGTTCTGGCCACAAATTATTTTTAAAATTCATGTTACCCATCAGTCTAACACAGTGAAAAAGACATTAACTCTAGCACCAACAAGTGTGTTGGTGCAAACATGATGTTCTAAAACACTTTTACACACAAACTCACATTCTCTTATACAAACAACCCTAAAAACCCAGGTGACATTCTTCAAAGTTCTTAATTGTCGCGGTATATTTTGAATGTCCGGGCAAGACGAAATAATTTGTACTGGATCTTGTTTAATTGGTAACTCAACTCAGGTGTAATCTTTGTCTCAAGACTCTTGCCTCATAGTTAGTTACCCGCCACCCATTGTGATGGATGCACGTCCTTCGACCTCTGTTCAGTATTTTATAGTTCTTTTGAGGAAATATAAATATTTTGTGTTTTGTAGTACTGTAGCTATAAGATAGGTAGAGTATATGATATAAAATTGCCTACAAGTAAGAATTGTGTGTTACAAGTGTGTGTGTCAGCATCACTACCCCGCTGTGTGTGGCAGCGTCAAACAACTCCTCTTTCATCACTCTACACTCCAGACAACTCTCTAACTGTGCTACAATGAAAGTTGCATGTAAGTACAGTACATAAATCTAGTTTTTTTTATTTTGTAATGATTAATCCATTTATTAGGTGACATGGAATTTTTTTCAAGTGTTTATTTTGGCTGAAAATATACCCGTGTAGGGGTCGGGTGGGTTTTACATCGCCCGGGCTTTAAGGGATAATCATAGACACTTACAGAAACTCAAATTTTTTTCCTGGGTAATGTGTCTTTCTGGAAAATTCCGAGATACATTTTCCAGTACAGTACAGGGGGCTCCCCCAAATTCGCTGATTTTTATTTCGCAGTCCTCTATTATTCGTGGATGACACCCTGGATATACCCAAGAATGTCTGTGGGTAATTTTAAAGTTGCCGGCGTTTTTGCGGCCGGGACAGGGAGCTATTTGTTCTATAGACAGTAATTTCCTTTACCAGTATTGTAAATATGTGTGTGTGTAGACACATACAAATAAATAATAATGGGAAAATACTCTCACAAATAATCAGAAACAAATTTATCAAAAATGTAACAGTCTACCCTCAAATCTGTGCTTTATTACTTTATTAATAGAGTATGGATTTGAGGGTAGACTGTCACATTTTTAATAAATTTGTTTCTGATTATTTGTGAGAGTATTTTCCCATTATTATTTATTTGTGTGGGTGTCTATCTACACACACACACATTTTGGGCAAACACATACAGGGAATATACATTTCTTTGTACACAAGTAAAAATGTAACCCCCCCCCCCCCCAGTCTGCAAATGTTATTCGCCGATTCGATGCCATTTTGAGAACCTCACCTCCGTGAATTTAAGGGGCCCCTGTACTTGGAAAAATTCGGGTTGAGTCATCTCGTTACCCAGAAATCTCTCATCCCCGGAGGAGATCTGCTCCAGCTAACGGGGATATCCCTTATAGATATTTACACATAGTGTTGTTCTGTATATACTTTTATAATATATACACACACAAAAATACATGCACACTATTACACACACTTTTGCACAATGTTGCATGCACACACACACACACACACACACACACACACACACACACACACATATAATAATACAGGTTGGACCTCGCTAATCCGTGAAGCTTGGGACCAGACCAGTTCCAGATTAGCGAAAATTCCGAACCATCGAAGCTGAGGTTAAAAAAGGCAAAATAATGCATAAAATGTACTGTATAATTTCTTCAGTATAGACATCTTTTCTAAAATAGTTAATGTTACATGCTTACATTTTGGCCGCATTACAACCACTTCCACTGCTTGCTGGTCTCTTAGAAGGCATATTTAGGGGTAAATTATAAGTATTTAAAGGTAAAATAGTGACAACAGCCACTAGAAGTGAGCTATGACTCTGTCCCAAACATTGAAGCTGTCGGACTATCGGGGTCTAACCTGCAATGGTTGCCCCTCGTGTTCGAGAATGGCCAGCCCTAGGACCACCTATGCATGAATTTGTTTAAGGTGCAGAAGCTGTCGCCAACACAACAACCACACCCAAAGTTTACAAGCTATATGACCCAATGTCAAGGAATAATAAAAACGACTAGACAGCTCACCAACTGCACTGGCTAACCAAAAATTCAAAGCACGATCCACAGATTGATTAACAGCCAGATCCCCAATAGTTGCTGGGTTAGACAGTGGCACACATACATGCCTTTACAACACACAAACCCTTACATAAACATACAAATACACACATGTACATACAGATACACACACTTATACAAACAGTCATCCTCCACATTACATGTACAGTATTACAGTACTGTATTTCCATTACTTTTTTCTGAAATATGTCACCAAGAAAAATATATACCTGACCCTAAGGCATCAATAAATCAGTTAATTATCACCACCACCATTTTGAGGAATTTTTTTTACACTTTCTTTAAACACCGGTAATTTGCATATAATATGTTAATAATAATACACAAAAGTTATAAATTCAACTTACCTGAGATAATGTTGTCCATTGTGTGGTGGTAGTGCGCATCACTTGATGTTATTGGGAATGAGTCAGACTTGTAGTACTGTTTGGTCATCTGTCTCCCTCGCCACCAACACACTTCCACCTTTACATCCAGGATACAGTAATGGCTTTGTGGGTTCTTTTAGTTCTGCTGCTGTTCTACTGGCTGGCCTCTTACCACACATCTTGAGTAAGGGTGACACACTACAGTCTTAAACATACCAGTCATACTTGTTGAAACAGAGCTTACTGTGCTCATAAGACGAGTTGACAGGGTGCTCACACGAGACACACAAAGTAACTACCTACCAGTGTAAAATGCTCTGGTGAACACAGTAACAAGCTAGTTTAGTTTTGTGATGAATATTCACCCCTTTCCATGCAGTTGAATTTTTGTGCCACATCCCAAATTTATTGTTCATAATTTACAAAAATTACCCAAACCTGAATATGTGTGGCAGATGACTGCCTCAAATTGCCCTCATGTGATCCTTAAAGGGTCCAGGAAAAATATAAAACTAGTCTCTTCACCTTCTGAAGGATTTATCCACCATAGGCCAACACAACATCTTGAAAACACAAGAAAAGAAGAATAGAAAAAGTTAACTAAACGAAGTGTAGTAGACAGTAGCCCAGCAGGAGCTACACTGATACCTATGGGCTAAGGTTAGTATTTATAATCATGGTTTTAGTAATAAAAAACTAGTACTGTATACAGAGGGGTCCCTGAGTCGAGGATGCCGGTAATTTCAAATGGGATCCCAGTACAGGAGATCCTCGACTTATGAACGAGGTTAAATTTGAAATTTACAGTACAGTATTTTATTTACCTGATGACATATTTTTTACTTCCATTTACTGTATTTTATCATTCTATTCCTTCTTTTGTCTTGAATTAAGTGATTTTAGATGTATATAAGGACTTAGGCTATGATATAGTGGGATTTTAATCACTATTCTGTAAGTACAGTATACATATATCATGTGTTCCGATTTCTGTACAAATCTGACTTAGAACGTCCTCAGGAACGGAACCCATTCGTAACGCGGGGGACCCCCTGTATATTCATAAAAAAATTTTGTAATTTAAATTATATTTTTTACATTACTATATATTGTTTAACATCACTTTATGTTCAGTATTTCCATTATTTGTTATATATGGGGTATTATTCTTGTTCTGTATGGGCAGGGTTGTTTTAGCATTAACCCTCTTAACCTCAGAGCCTGAGACACACACGTGCTTGAAAACTTTCGATCAGCCTCGAAGGTTGTTGCCGAAAAATCTTAAAAGAAATGTATATTTTTTTTAGGCCTCATTTCACTGACATGGAATTGTTTTATTAATTGTAATGGCATCTCTTCTAGCATAAAATTGTATGAAACCATAAAAAATTTAAAATTCTTGAAATTTAAGCCACATTTTTCGAGTATAAGTTGAAAAGGAATGAAAATGTTTAGTAACGTCTCGATTTCCATTCACATTTTGCTTGTATTATGGTGTTCACTGATATGTACTATATACCAAAATAAAGAACAAAGCCTGAAGAATATTGAGGTATAAGGAAAAATAATATAACACAAAAAATCATGGAATAATTGAAGGGCAGAGCGGCGCAGCCTCCTCTTGCTCTTATGGCCAAAGAGACACCACACGGTGAGCAAGACCATCTTGGGGAAGGTGATAAAGCTCACACAGAGAAAATGGCATCCAAAGTTCAGTCAGATTCTCTGAATAGTTTTTGAGTTATTTGAAAATATAGCCCATTGGACGTTAGCGTCGCTAGGCCGAGCGTAACTTATTTTACTTTTTATGTTCAACGCCACAATGGTGTTGTGTGAGGCTGAGAGGGTTAACCTAACCTACAGAATTAACTCGTTCATAACTCAGGGACTGCCTGTATGTGTCATTTGGGGATCATTTGAGACCAGCATCCTTTAAACTTCACAGTTTTCCCTTAATTTATTTAATATTTCATCTACAGTACAATACTGTATATTAAAGGCCTATTGCTTTCAAAATTCGAAAAATTCCCAAATACAGTACTGTAGACCTAAGTAATTTACCCGAGTCCTTCATGCCAGCATTCTTTGCCGTCTTTCCTTCCTCACAAATTCTTAAAATCCTCCCCATCTCCCTTTTTAGGTTTCTTCCCCACACAATAAATCCTCTCATTCTTTAATACCACCTAAACTTCTCTAGGTATTCTTGCCCTAATGAATTCCCCCAGAACTGATTCTTGATCCTTTTAAAACCATGAGATAACCTTCCTCGCCACCTTTCATCTTATCATCATCATGCATATTTCCACCAAGCTCGAGTCTTTCTCTTCAATCCTTGTCTTTGTTAAAATAATTACCACTATCAACCTCTCATCCCATAACTCTCTACAGTCTCTTGTTTTTAATTTTCTTGTACCCAAACACCTCTGTGGCCAAGACTTCACTCTGGAACTACTCCCAGCATATACAGTACACAAGTTCATTTTGTCTTATTCATTTCTTTACATACTCTCACACCAAATCCTTAATTTCTTTGAAGGGATCTCATGAAGATTAACCCCAGCTTACTTCACCTGATGATTAAACCTAACCCAACCCCACATTTGTTTAATCAGGTGAATTTAGCAGGGAGTTCCTAATCTTCAGGACATGTCACAAGCAGTTTATTCGATTATATCCATTTCATTTTTATACCACCATATGATAATCCTCTACCTTTTTCCACCTCTATATACAATGGATTTATTTCTTAATGTGTTGTCCCCATTATCAATAAGGTTAAGTTGGTGTGGTCACAGAATCAAGAGCCAGTGAGGGCACAGTTAAGTATAGCTACTCTCACCAAACAGGTATCAAAAACTACTGCTACCATTAGTGCATGACTAAACTTACCAGTGTTGGTTACAGGTAAGGTATTACTAAACAGGTGAGTTATCTACCAAAAGAGTAATACTGTAAAGATATATTCTACCATCATACGATACCTAAATACCATTGTACCTCGGAAATTGTCTACTTCCACCCTCAAAACTACACAATTTATTGAATATGTTGTCTATACCACCTACAAAATTACTGGCCGACTTATTATTGGTGAAATACTTTAGAAAACAAACTAATTAACTCTCTCACTAGCTCTGTGGTGTACTGGAGATGTATATCACTCTGCTGCTAGTTGCTTCACTATTAGGAGATATGATTAGTGCTGTCGGGTGAAGGGGGTTCAGCAAACACCATCCTGACATAATAAAGGTAACAGAAAAAAGTAGGTTAACAGATGATAAACTGTGTATATTATTTATAACTTTTAATATTTTATACATAAAAGTTACTATTATTGATACATACAGTTTTATACAATCTTTCATATCATTCTACACACCAAATTAACAAAACCATAGATGGTCAATTTCCATGTTGGTGCCACACAGAAAGGCCAGTTTAAATAATTGACTGAAATGAGCTAAATTCAGATAACACCGGTTGTTGTGGTGACGTTGACTTGGTCCTCTGGAATCGTCAACCTCGCAATCCTCAGTTTCAGGGTGTCCAGCGGTGGTGGTAACAGTGTGCCTCTACTGACAGGACCTGGAGGCTCACAAGCAGTAGCTCAACATTTACCAGTGGTACTTGTGGTTCCTGTGGTGAACTGTAAAACAAATTTACCATGATATACAACTTTATCATACAATCACCTATAACAATAAACACCTTTACCACACAATCATTTAACAAGATCATGAAAACAATATTACAATTAAAGTACAATATCCTCTATAAAGTCATCACTTATAGGCCAATTTGAATACAACAATCTCGTCATTTCTTATTTATGCCCAGGAAACAAACCATGTACGGACACACAGCCCGACACGTATCTATATGTATAAAACACAGTTATCATAAAACCTTACCGGTCTTTCCGTAGTTGATAGCATAGAAGAAGATCATGCAACCAACCATCAGCTGTCCAAAGGGTGCAAATCCAGTTTTCTTTGGTAGGACATACTGGGGAAAACAAGTAATTATGGTGTTGGCTGCAGTGTTATGTATGTCCTGGACTATCACTTTCTTTTTTTTTTTCATAGCATTACAGTCCATTAGTAACCTGGTTGGCTATAGTCTGTCATCAGGGCATATTACCTATAGTCTGGCATCAGGGCATATTCTGGTAGCTATCAGGGCATATTACCAAGATACAACAGGAGTCTACTCTAGTTACAATACAAGCCGAGGGGACGAATGCACTCCCAGAATTTAAGAAAGTAACAATAAACAGTAATTATATACATGAGTATAAACTGGGTATGTATATAAACGAGTAATGGATAACTGCTGGTCTGTACTAAAGGCTTTATATCAATATATCAACAGCAAAAAGCTTTTTCTTGCAATATCTGGTAAGCTATTGAGTGTTTATTGAAAAGACAGTAAAAGTTAACATGACGAGCATTTGTTCATTATTAATAGAATGAAAAACCTTGGAAAAAAAGTACTAAGACGATTAATTCACAAAAAAAAAAACGAAATAAAATGTTCCAATATAAACACCATTATGGATACACTATATTGACTCCTTTCTAAATACAATATTAACCCACCTTGTGTTGCCACCTCCAGAAGGCACGTGACATAGCACCAGGCAGGCCACTGACGCTACGACGGCCTAACCAACTGCCCACCTCTCCCAATTTCACCTGACCGAAGGGAGTGTCAGCTGAAACAGAAAGTACAGTGTGTTAGAAGCCTATTACAACCTACTAGTGTACTTTACGCCATCACTTGAGCCAGCCAAACGAACTCAGCCTAATTAATAATGGTTTGTTTATGAAAATGTTTAAACGAATAAAATTCATACCCGAGGGTCATTTACTATAAAAGAATTCGTCATGAAAAGTAATATATGATCACCAGAACTATCTATGAAAATTTATAGTGCTCAATGATTAACAATTCTTTAGGAAAAATAGTGAAAAATTACAATAATAAAACAAATTAAGCTGCACTGCGAAAAAAATGAAAATAGTCAAGGCACAGTTTAGAAACCACACATATATGACATAATCTGGATTTACAAAACTAAACCATTGCTTGAAAATCACATAACTAGCCTGTGGGGGAAGATGGTTTATTATGATGGTGATTAACTTTTTTGGGGTGATTATATAACATTGTAAGATGATGCAAAACCTCCCGGGTGATTATTTAAATATAGCAGAATGATTAAATACCATTCCAGTATGATTTTTAATCTGCAAGACAATCGTTCACTGGTATCCTCAAAGGGTTAATGATTTCCAATTGTTAATTTGGAGTTGAGAATCTAAGTACGTTGGCAATAACATAAACAGTTATCAACACAGTAATACGTGGTTTAAATTAATTATACCTGGGTAAATGATATAAACAAGATCAACCTCATTCATCATCGTCATTTCAAGAAAACTCTGAAACAACAAATTAATATATCATACATATAAATAAACAAATCTAATATCTCAGTACATATATACAATTCAAAAGGTATTAGAGTTCACCAAGAAGACTGACAACATCAATAAAGGTTATCCGGCCGAGTAAAATCTCGTCAGCTGATCGTCAGAGAGATGAACTTGCAGACGATGTTCTCCTTCCATCTCTCCCTCACACCACCTCACTTACTCTCCCTCAATACACACAAATATCAGCCTCAACTGCAGCTTACGTTTGCCATAGAACCTGGCTGGATCAAAAGGCCCATGGACCTTGGGGTTGTAATCAACTGGATACTCTCCGAAACCCATGACGACCACCGGCCTCAACACTGGACACGAGATGACGAGGAATGACACACTATTACTACCTGTGTGCTGCTCCGCCACTCGCCGCCGCACAACACCCACACCAAAATACCCCATTTATTCAAAAAATATCTTAGTCATACATATAGATAATGAATATATATTTGAATATATTATTTTCTTTTCCAATTTAAGTATGATATGAGAGCTGAATCAAATGTCTGAGTTATATATAACCATGCACTACTTTGTGTATTTACATTAAACTATGAAAAAGCCTCCATGAAAAATTTTGCATTATAATAATAAGTATAATTAGTGATTATGTTAATAACGATAATTTTTGTTTAATTAAAATTATAAATTTTGTATTTAAATGCAAAAATACGACTATTTAAGTTTTCAGAAGATCTAATATGATGGCGCTGCCCTGAGTATAATGGTTACTTAAATATCAAACTTTGGATATATACTCAAGTAATACTTAAATTACACTGATGTTTTATATATGATTGGCGCATAAATTTAGTCATAAAGTTAGACGATGGTGAAAGTGTTGAGGTTTACGTTGGATCAAAAAACTTTAAAGGACGCGCCGGTGTTCCGTTCCTCGGTCCTCGTCCAACAAAATCGCATCGAGCGCGCAGCAGGGGGAGCATTGTTGGCTGCTTTGTTTTTGACGGAATATATTAAAATGCTCTTTGTTACGTTTGATTTACGCTGATATTATCGAGAGAGGTAAAGACGTTGTTAAGGTAAGTCACTGACCGGGACTGATTCTTCGGTGCATGCTTAGAAGTCTGCTTAAAAGAGAAAATGGAAGTTGTTATGAGGGGCTGGGGGTTGCGGGGTCCTGGGCGCCCATTTGGGAGGGTCGAGAGTGGGGGTTTTTGTTTTGTCGCGGGAGAACGAGAAACTAGTGGCTCCTACCCGCCCCTCACCACCCCTACCCCAGCCCCTCACCATGATCACCTCCCTAGATTATACCGTAGGCACCAGATAGGGCTCAGCTGAGTGGATATTTAGGGAGGTGCGCGGGTGTAGTTGCAGTTACGCAGCAACTAGAGAGAGACATGGCGACTTGTCAGCGAGCGTGGCGCCAACCCGCTAAATCCCCCCACATGTTGCCTTTATCTGGCTCCCAACACCTCTCCTGAAGCACACTCACCTCGCTCACCCCACCTGGCTCACACACCCTCGCCGTCAACACCACCACTCGGGTCCCATCAACCTGAGGAACACTTTTACAACAGGCTTCATAGTTGAGAATATTGAGAACATTAGCAGTACACCGTGAGCAACTTGCTACCTGGTTTAAATCAAGATCTCCAGATGTACAAGTTTATCAAGATTGACTGTTAAAAGCAATACATAGTTCCTAGCTTATCTTAAAGTACAAATATGATATAACAATTTGCTGGTCTGTAGTTGATGGTGGAAATTTTTCTTGTGGACGTGACAACTATAATAATGTACAATAAGTGGCTGTGAAATGGTGGTGCTTTACCTAGGAGATGTTGGGAGACAAGATATACAAAGCTAGTAACTGAACTAAGTGAAATTCCCAGTGGCCTTCTCACCTGCGTAGACCAGAGACTCGCTTAACAACATAGAACGACGCGTAACGACATAGAGAGAAAGTAGCGGTTTCCACGGCCTGTCGTGAGTATCGAGCTTGCAGTAGTGATGATAGATTTTTTCAGACGAGTGATTTTTCCAGTCCGTGTGTGTGTGTGTCTATTATTGCCGAGTGAATTATATTTCGACATGTAGGGAATATGCCTTTTGATTGGTTGCAGGTTGCATACACTTGCCACTGCATAACTTCGATGGAATGGATGTCGTAGAATTAAGTATATAACTTTATTTTTCAATGTTGATCAAATTGTCTTCTGTACGAATAATACGGCACTTATTAAAATTTCACTATTTTCATTATAGAATGTTAAAATTTAGTATCATCGGGATTATTACTCACCGTATGAATAATGACAATAATTCTTTCACGAGTAATATGATTATGATAATTTTTTAAATGTTTCTTCTGTTGTAAAATTATTGTAATTATGAGATGTAATACAGGCATTAGTATTTGGAGGTATGGTAATTTGGTAATAACATTATTTATTATACAGAAATATAATTTATAGTTTTCACTCATTTTGAATGTTGTTTAACCTTGTAATATTAATGAATGATGTCTGTACAGTATGTTAATTCCTTTTGGGATAGGTCAGTCACACTCATCAGACAACTCACTTTATATATCATGTTTTAAACTCCTGAACTCTTAAGTAATGTAAATCTACCTTTATTAAATACTTTAGAAATGTTTAAGCACAAAATGGAAGTTAGTTTATTTATTTAAAAATTTTTTATCTGCGTTCCCATGGCATTGGTGTGTCCCAGTGCTGGTATGACTGATGTGTTTTAATGTGCAAGAATATATACAATATTTTGTGTATGTGTTAAGGATAACTCAAGTGTCTAGAATACTAAGAGAATTTGTTGATAATATATAGGATGCAAATTCAATGGGGGAGGAAAAGATAAAAGTTAGAATAAATTTAGTGAGTCTTATAGATGCTTCTACAGAGGGACATTTTACATAGTACTGTAGTTATGTTATTATATGTAGATTTTTTCTTCACCCATAAATGTGTATTAAGGGTTAAAAAAAATCTTGGTAACTCGATCCTTGGTCACCCGTGTTTCTTTAAATGTCAATAGTGTTAGTTGTGTTCCGTAATTTGTCAGGTATGAGTGATAGTTATTGTGATGAGCTGCGTTGTTGGGCTTTGTTTATGCTTCCTGGAGACATGGTGGCCTGGTGTAGCAATAAGCTGGAGAATTTATTTATCACTTTTTGCTGTCAGGACTTTCATTAATATATTTAATTTTAATGTCAAAGATTGGAATTAAGTGGATAAGCCTGGAGGAGTTTGAGAATCACTTGTGAAGATTGAAGTATAGATTACTGTCTCAATGCACTAATACTCACTGTAACATGAAACTTAGTCATTCCAGGTGTCTAGTTTAGCATAGTTCAGTGATACAGTAGTTTGTTTTCATTCTCAAGTGGGTACAGCCATTGGCCTACTCATAACTGTTGGATTTTCATGAATTATAAAAAAAGATGGTGAAGATTCTTATATGGGGGAGAATATGGTGCAGAGATATTATCAAGAATATTATTGAACTGGTTACCTAATGTGCAGAGATGTGCAAGTTTACAGTCTTTATAAATCAGGTTTTTAATCACATATTAATCCAAGTGGTATAATTTGTACATCACCTGAGTTATACAAACATATCTGACAACATTTCTTGACTATAGCTGGCTTTAAATGTGTTGATGTAAATTTTACTAAACTGCTTTGTGTGTTAATATTGAGGTTAAGCTATGAGAGGAATGCCTTTTCTTTCAATATTGGTGTATATTCATTATGACTAGATTTGACAAGGATGTAGTTTACAAGCACACTATTACTGACCACAAGCATACCATAATGACCAGACAATGAACCAATAAAATCATGTATAAAATTTTTTTTAAGTTTGGGGTAAGTTTGAATGTATTGTTACTGAAAGTGCTTGGAAACTACACCCTAGCCTTAGATTCATGTTGGTTACCTTATAGATGCCCTCCCAAGTAGCCAGTAAGAAGACTGTGTGAAATTTTAGGAAATATCATGTACCGGTAGTGACTTAAGTGTACAGTGGCATAAGTAAAATCTTGAGAATGATTTTTACTTTGGCTGTAGTTGACCAAATCAGAGAGTAAGAGGAAGTTGAATGGCTCCTTAAACAAATTAGTAATCATAATATTTCTGTATAATATTAATATTTTGTGTATTGAAAAAAGAGAGTAATTATGTAATGTACAAAGAGCTTCTGTCACTGAAAATTACCCTTGACTTTACAACCCCAAATCCTTATCTTAAACTGATATTTCCAGTCATGTGGCAGCCTACTGTAGTAAAGCTGAAGGTTTAGGTGTGTGCTCAAGACTAGCTGGTCATGTAGCTATGAGTAGAATCACTTGATATAAAAAATACACTGTGGCCTTGGTAAAATGTCAAAGAATATTTTTCCATCATAATAGTTACATTACAGTAATTTGCAGTAGCTTTAGTATACAATGAAATAACCTTAAAGATTGTTTGAATTCAAGTTGATCTATACTCTCTAAATTAACTATTCAACAGTTTGTTGGCATACTGCCAATACAGGCATTCAAGACATTAGAAACAGGATACAGTCTCTAATATTGGACAAAGCCTTTTAGAATTAAACAACTTAACTGCAGTATAAGAATTATTTCATAATTTTTTGTGTTATTCATTATTACTGTACTGTCAGTTTATTTCATTCTTAATACAGTACTGTACTGTAGTTTGAAACAGCTGATTGCTAAACATCTGCTTCTCAAACTGAACCATCCATTTTCAGTTAGTGTATTTTGAAGAACTTGTATACTGTATTGTGTTGCTAACAAAAGAATAACAGTTTTTAGCTGTCATGACCCCTTGTGGACCTTGAACTTAACTCGTTACAAGCTGGTGAGGTTCTTGGCTATTACTGTACCAACATTTGTCATTATTCTAACTATTCTTATTGTAGGAAAATTATGCAAGTGACACTAACATATTTTGAAAAGTGAAAGTAAATCATTTTGACTTATAAGTTGATGTAAAGAAGAAATAGGATCTGTTTTTATAGTTTAAAGGTAAATTTTTGTATATGAATTATTTACTAAGGAATGGAGTATGAATGAATCAGTTTCACTTTATAATTAGAAAACCAAAATTAAATAAATTTGAGAAGTGCAGCTACAGTATATTTTGGCAAGATAAAAAGAGACCGTTACAATTAGTATTGACTAGATACCACTATTTAAACATATTAATTGAAAGAGAGAAGAGATAAGGTACTGTATTGTTGAGCTGCTGTGTTTGGTCCTTAAACACACCATCTTCTTTTTCAGTCCGTTATGATTTTTAACAAGTAAATTGAAGTGATACGTTTACTTCAATCAAAAGGCATATTATCCTATTCAACAACTCACGTGGGTTAGCACTTTCTAGACATCCGGTTTATTATCTATATATATGATAACAGTTCGTACTAAAGTCATCAGCAGTCCCTTAGTTGCACGCAATGCCTTATCTGCCGAGCGCTTGCCCAGTCATATCTTGAAGGTCATATCACGTTTGAGATACCGCTGTTTGACCGGTCCTAACACTACTGCAAGCTGGCTTATACTTACACAGATAAACTTATTGAAGGTCTCCATTTTAGCTTTATGTACTTCCTGAATAATGCAGCTAAAATATTATTATTATATATTAAGGTGTATCCAGTTTGAATATAGTTAATATCATAGATTATATTATATATTTTAAGGATTCATAATAATTTAAGGAGGTTTTAGCAGTTTGTTTTGTATTTGTTATCATTTTTGTGTTTGTAATTAGTTATTGTTTTTTATTTTTTTCCTCAGCAGCACCTCAGTATCTTACCTCATAAACTCACTCACTAGGATATTTTGCCTCAGCCAGTCAAATGAGAATCTGTAAATTCCTTTTTATAATTGGCCTCGAGTTGTGTAAGGGTCGTTGAAGATGGCCGAGGTGCTGTTGACGCATGTATTGGTGTTTTTATTAATGTATGTAATGATTTTGTTTTCAGTCACAATGCATGATCCACTGAAGCACCGCGCCATGCTTTATTTTTTATTGTTTACACAACCTATACCCCTCAGTCGTTCATTTTTGTCATATAGATGCTTTAACCATTGCCCTGTCGGCCAATCCCACACCCTCGTCACCCCTGGCCTTGAGTAATTGGCACCGATAGAAAGTAAATCGGGTCACCATAGTCCTTCAAGAATGATTCATGATCGTGAGTAGATTTATCCATTTGGGCTCATGTGTTGACTCCTGTTGGGTCTACACTGAGGTATACTGTCCTTGGTGGTTAAACAGTTTACAGTGTGTGGCCCTCCCTTGGTATATACGGTACATAGCTTACATTGTGTGGCCCTCCCTTGGTATATTGTATATAGCACATAATTTACACTGTGGCCCTTGCTTGTTATATACGGTACATAGCTTACACTGTGTGGCCCTCCCATGGTATATACGGTACATAGCTTACACTATGTGGCCCTCCCTTGGTATATATGGTACATAGCTTACACTGTGTGGCCCTCCCTAGGTATACTATATACGGTACATAGCTTACACTGTGTGGCCCTCCTATGGTATATATGGTACATAGCTTACACTGTGTGGCCCTCCCTTGATATACTATATATGGTACATAGCTTACACTGTGTGGCCCTCCCATGGTTTTGACATAGCTTACACTGTGCGACCCTCCCCTATAAATGAGGAAAGAACCCAGTACAGGTGTAAATCATGTTGCTTTGAGAGAACACGCTGACACTCGGAGGGAAAGGTTTCAGTGACAGGTCTGGGGTCACTCGTCTAGCAGTGATTTCAGCCGCATTCATCAATTCCATCACTGTTGAACTGCCCCCACGAGAGTGACCATGAAAATACTCGCGTGATTTGCTGCATAATTTCCTTAAATGTAAATAATGATGTATTTTGTCACGTCAGATGGATTTTAATGAGGTAATCCCCAATTTGGACTTTATTATGCAAGCTAATATGGGTCAAATTCACAACAAATTGAATATTCCTAAAAGTGACTATTGTATTGGCTAAAGTCTTGGTATTTTAGCAGTTGTGAATGACAGCACTATACATTGTATTTAAAAAAGTGATCTGGTGTATAGTCAGTGCTGTCATAATTACTGTACACTTTAGATTAGAGAAATTATGGCCCTAAATTGCAGAGTGACCTTTCTACTCAACAGGGTTACTGTACTTCTAATTGGCCTAAAAGGTTCTCTTTATGGATTCATCGGTGAAACCTTCCCTCGACCACTATCAAAAGTCTTTCCAAGGTGTGTGAAGAGTGAATGTTACCCCTGTTACCCCATACTGTAGTTAGCAGGAGAGAGTATCACATGCTTTCCAACTACTCTACTCGCACTAAGAATAACAGAAGTAGAGGTCTCGTCACTAATCCCCATAGATGAACGTATTAACCATTCACATGTTGAACTTGCTTCGATATTTCAGCACATTTAAATCATCGGTGTAGTGTTAGTAGTGGACTTCTCTTAAACCTAACAATATTTATTCTGGTTAGGTTAGGGATTCTGGTTAGGAGAGTTATATAAGTATTAGCCCAGGGCATTGAAGAAGCTGGTGGTCAGCTTGGTTGTATATACTGTACACCACACCAGAGTATCAGCTGAAGCTTCTGTCTTTTTTGAAGGACAGCTAAAGCTTTTGTCTATATTTAGGGACAACTTTAGTTTATGTCCACAGTATACTAAAGAACAGCTCAAGCTTGTGTCTTTATTGAAGGACAGATTATGATTGTAGACCATATTCACTAGTTTTTACTTATCTAGACGTTCATACTATACAGTTTTTCAAGTAAGCACTCGTATAAATGTAAAAATTGGTGGACCTTGACAGCTAACTCTTGATCATCACTGTTTGAAGAGTTAAAATTTAAAACAAAATATATTATAGCTAATAAAGTAAAAAACACTTTATATCACTGTGAGGGGCCCTTGGTCATCTCACCTCCCTGAAGAACAATCCTCAATATGCCTGGAAAACATAGTATACAGCACACGGGCCTATTTCCTCATCCATGCTTATACTCTAACGGCATCCCCACCAATAACCCACATAGCACTCATTAACATACACTAATTCTTATCATACTTGTAGCACTTAATGATAGCGTTTGTTCTACTGGGTGTGTTGGTTGTCCTCTCGTTGGTAAGCTCTGTTCTGTAATGAGGTTTGGTATTTGGGATCAGTTTGTGTGATGTGAACAGCTATTAATACTACTACTACACTGTTTTCTTGCACTTAGTCTTGTCCACCATTGGTCTACGAACTGTACTCGATGTTCACGGATTCACGGATTTTCTGGTTTATTATTATTGACATTTGTGAGTCTTTAAGGGGTTTTGTTTTTAGGTTAGTATTTTGTTTTTGGTGTTTTTTTTGGCTTTTGAGTTTTATTTGGTGTTGAATTATGTGCTGAAGTTTTAATTTCATTGTACGGTATGTCTGTCTGTCTGCCCCTCCCCATCCTTTTCTTGTCATATTCCTTGGTTCTATGCAGCCTTTTCTATATATTTTTTATTTATTCATTTATATTTTTTACTTCAGTGTTCATAGTTGTGTGTTTGGTCCATCAAAAAAGAAAGAATTACCAAATATTGACTTAGATTATATTGTGAAATCCTAATATCAATCTGGTTAAAATTTCCCACACATCACCTAATTGTTATTTTATAGAATATTAACTTATAAGTATCACCTGAAGATTAGCAACTCCCCAGCCAGTTTATTTCTCTTAATGTTACCTGCGGGTTTTTGGTTTGCACTAAGATATTTTAATTATCGGGTGATTAAGTTTGGGGGGGTTAATCTTCATGTGAAACACCCTTATGTTAACCTAATCTAACAACCACTTCAGGTAATATTAGGGTGTTTAATCATTGGGTAAAATAAGCTAGGGTGTCTAAATCTTCTTCACCTTTATATTCAAGAAGGGAATATGTGTGTGTGTATGTATGTTCGTAGTAATCGCCTCAAATGTTCAAATATAGACTAATTTCTTTTCTTTATTTATTTTAACAGTGTTTAGTTGAGGACTCCGAAATAAATCTCCCCGGTAGATATAACTAAAGGCTTTTGTCCCGTCCCCTCTGTGTTCATGTCACATAATTTGTGCCGATGTGCGTTTGCGATGCTACTCACTGCTGGTAAACCTGGAGACTCTGTTATTATTTTATGTGTGTTGTGTGAGGACAGGAGTGAGTTGGCTTGAATCATAAAAACACAGGATTTAGACACTTATTTGGTGTTATGAATCCTGTATATGAAGTGTTAAGTGTTGTAACAGTCTCTGAAGTGTTGTGTGTGTGTGAAGTGTTGTGTGTTGTAACTATATGAAGTAATGTATGCTTGGATGATCCACTTAGTTCATAGTTAAAATCATACTCAGTACACAAGGTTGATATTGAGTTGCTCTGGACTAAGAACTGTGCAAGTTAGGTATTACAACACCTGCACAGTACACAAGGTTGATATTGAGTTGCTCAAGATTGAAAGATACACGCAGTGATGTATTGTGCATTGTAAGTGTTTTAGCTATTACCCATCTAGTCCATGATGTGAATTGCACAGTGATGAATAAGCTTGAACGAAAATGCACAGATGGAGAGTGCAATGTACTGTACACTGCGCATGTTAATTCTTGTCTTGGAATGACTGCAAGTGTAGTATTGATCACCCTGGACATTGTTGCACTACTGTCTGAATAGCAGAATTAATTTGTGCTTGGAGAGGGGGAAAAATGACACTTTAAATGATTTGCACCGGGTGAGCGTAGAAAGTATTGATAAAGTATCTTATTTTTGCCAAATTATGCATCCAATGACCGAGTGCAATTATTCTCTCCCCTCTCTTGCTCCCACCCCCTTCCTCTCCCCACCCCCTTTTGAACATTCCCCTTCTCATTTCTCTCCACTCCCCCTCCTCCTCATCATTCACCCTCACCCTTGCCAACCTTGCATTTCGGTTCCCTCCTCCGCCCTCCCCTCCTGCCTTCTTTCACAACAGTCGTCCCCTTCCCCTCCTTCTTATAATTGTTTCCAACCTTTTCTTCGTTCCTAACCCCACTCTCTCCCTCTCCCTGTGTTCACTCTCCACCTCACCCTTCTCTCCCTGCTTGCTTGTCCATTCCACCTTGGATCTCACAATCTCTGTCTCTTTCTCCCTTCTTCTTCCTCATCTCCCAGTGTCTTTTCTCCAGCTTCTCGAGACAATCCTTTCTCCATCTCTCTGTCCCGCTTCACCCTCTCTCATCTCTCACCCCCCCCCCCCTTCTCTTCCCAGTGCATTCTGCATACTTCCTTCCAACCCACCTGCTAATTCACCCCACTCCTCAACCCCCCTTCAATTCACCCCACCCCTCAACCCCCCTTCAATTCACCCCCCCCCCTCCAATTCAGCTCACTCCTCAAGCACACCCTCTCAGCTGACCCCCCCCCCTTCTCTCTCCCCTCCTAGGTCAATCTACCCTTCCCCCCTTTCATGTTGACCCCCTCCCTCCCAATTCAGTCCACCCTTCCCCCTTCGTAGTTGATTGCACCCCACCCCACCCTCCTCCCCCTTTCAGTATAACCCACACCCTCCCCCCCTCCTTCCTACCCTCCCCCCATCTCACTTGATCCCCAATTTTCATCCCCTTCCCCCTCCCCTTGTACCCAGTTATAACTTCACCCCTTCTACACTGGTCACCTCCCTACCACCCCTCCCTTGCTGTCACTTGTTCTTCACCCTCCCCCTCCTCTCCCTTATTCCCTACTTAGCAACTCACCCCAGCTCCTGACCCCTCCCTCCCTTCTCACCTGTGGTCGCCTCTCCCCCTCACTCATACATATCCCTCACCCCTCGTACTGCTGCCTGCCCCCCCCTCCTCCTCCCCCCCCTCCTACCTACCCACTCCTCCTTCCTTCTCTTCCTCCTCCTCCTCCACTCTGTCACCTCACATTAGTATTCTTAAGTTACAGCTTCTCAGATATTGTCTCTTTCTGTGTCATGTAAACCTTTCTTATCCTCAATTCTCTTCCTCTGTCTCTCTCTCTCCCTCGTATCCTTATCCTACGCCCTCCTTTTATCACCCTTACTTCCTCTTCCCCCTTTTCTCATCGTGCTTTCACCCTCTCATATGGAAGTAATCCACACCCTTCAGAGTCACCCTTCCATTCTCCCTCCTCTCTGTACTTTTACCACACTGGTTCCTTCTCTCTCTCTCTCTCTCTCTCTCTCTCGCTCTCTCTCTCTCTCACCTTCATCTCCCTCGTTC
Source organism: Homarus gammarus (assembly GCA_958450375.1). Taxonomy (NCBI): domain Eukaryota; kingdom Metazoa; phylum Arthropoda; class Malacostraca; order Decapoda; family Nephropidae; genus Homarus; species Homarus gammarus. The sequence goes on along the minus strand of CAUDMG010001731.1, from coordinate 138,677 downwards.
TCCCTTAACATCACTCACTCCCCTCTCCCTTCTTACCGTCCCCTTCCCTATCTCCCTAATGATCTCTTCCTTCCCGGCCTTTCCTCTCTCCCCTTCCTCAATATTCTTCCCCTCTCCCTCCACAAGTTTCCCCCTATCCTCCCCAACTTTTGCCTGCTCTCCCCTCGTCCCCTCCTACTCAACCTTCCCCTTCACCTCCCCAACTTTTCTCTGCACTCCCCTCTTTCCTCCCCCTCCTTCCCTCACCCTCACCCCTGTGCCTGCTTTTATATTTCAAGTCTGGTTGTGAGAGATTATGACGGTGGCGGATCCTCCAAGTGGTGTTGTTTTAGCACGGGCTTTCCTCTCCCAACCACACACGACAACTCACTTTTTCTCACACCATAATTGTACGTCCGTCTTGTCCGACCTTTTTAACCCGTGGCCGTTGTTAGTTCATCTAATAAGTGATTATATACCGAAGATTTCGTCGACATTCCATTGTTATTGTTTACCGTGTAGGGTTTTTTTTAATGCTTGTTTGGTTATTGTTGTGAGGTTCGGTTGTTCTGTAATGCCACGTGGTCCCAAGTTATCATCATGGTAGCGTTTATTTTTTTAGTTTACGGTGGGATTTAGGGAAGGGTCGGTGGCCGTCTGTGATGACTGTTATGAGGTAAAACAAATGGCTGAACACAGTAATTAGTCTTGTTTGAGTTTTATTATTATGTTAGACACAAGTGAAGGGATGATAGTTGTTATTGTTGGTATCATTAATATAGTACTGTACTGTACTCTTGGACTTAATAATTTTGTTCACCTCAAAGGGATGATGTTCGGTCAGTTGTGTTGTGATAATTATATCTTTTACAGTGTTGTGAGGTTGTTGGTCAAGGTTAACAACAGTAGGTGATCATAAGCTTGTTGTTGTTCTTATAAGTACCTCATTTTTCTTGCTTTGTTAATATTAAACTCTTTATTAACATTATAATTTTCCTGTGTTAAGAGTTCTTGTTGCTAACACTTGTTTTTATTATTTAATTGGCATGACTAGAACTATTTAGTTTTTAATAGCATGTTGAGCTAGTTTTAGGCAGACATGCATGGCTGCTTTTGTTGCTTATTATCTACAGTTTGCATAAATTCTTTATTTTTTATTCCAGAAATGATGTCAGAAATAGTATATTTCTGCAGTATTATGCTATGCTACTAGCATGGCTTCCATTTTGCTGTGACACTGACCGCTGGGAAAGGCAATGTGATATCGCGTCGATGCTGTTGAAGCTAACGAGGGGCGGGAGGGAAACAGAGAGGGTGGGCCGCTAGATATGAACTAGGGAGGGGAGGCAGGGGAAGGGTGAGGGGAGCATCAAACAGAGGGGCTACCTCGGTGCTACACTAACCTAGAGAGACCTGTAGGGATCAGTGGTGAAAGTGTTGGTGTTGTGAGTGTGTGGCCCTCATGGTTGTCCAGTAGAGTTGTGTGGGTGGGCCTGACAGCCTCCCTCTATTGCAGGTGTGTAGGCATAAAGGAGCCATGGACTTCACAATGAACATGATCGACAATGGTCGGGGGATACCTGCGACCCAGGCTGCTGCAGTGGCTGCCATGGGAGGTCAGGTGGCCTACCAGGCACACGCTGTCAGTGTCACCCCCACGGTCAGCCAGCAGCAGCAGCAGCAACAGCAGCAGCAACCGCCTCCACCACAACAACAGCAGCAACGAGGCAGTCTGCATGAGAGCGATGGTGGGGCAGGGTTGGCGGGGGAGGGCAAGGTTCAGGAGTTGACGAAGGACGACTCCCAGGGAGCCTTCACTCCTCCGCCCCGAGTGTCTTCTGTTGCATCGCACGAGAGTCGCGTGGAGAAGGGTACTGACACTACGGACTTTGAACCACTGATTAAGGTTGAGATTAGGGGGGGTATACCGGGGCTCAACACAGGTACTGAGAAGGACAAGAACAGTATCGTTCAGTTGCACTTCAACAGTGTCAACGAGGTGTTACATTATTTTTCCCAGCGGTCAGTGCCACAGCACATTGATGCCTTCAATCTTCTCACCAACCCAGACTTGGTGCGCAATATCAACCCCGACCTGGTGCGTAACCACTTCCTGTACGTGCCCAACCCTCAGGAGGGGGTGCGGGTGGCATCCAACGGTTACAGTTCAGGAGGATCCAACTCCGCCCAGACTCCGCCGGCGCAGGGTGGAGCGGCCACGTCGCCCGTGGTGGTCAAACAGGGCTCCGGCAGCAGCGGCGGTTACGGCAAGCAGGGCGACAGGCGACGAGACAGTAGCCAAGGTTCGTTGACGCCCGGTGCGATCTTACCAAGACCAGGAGTGGACACGTCCGGTGCTTCGTTTATGTGCTGGATCTGTGGCGCAGATATGCAAAAATCACTACAGTTTGAAGAACACATGGTAGACCAACACAGTGTGGACAAGCCCTACAGGTGTGAGGACTGTGGGGTCACGTTCAAGCGCAAGGCGCACTTGGATCGTCATCGGCGTATCCACCTGCCCACTCGACCATACCAGTGTGCAGTGTGTGGCAAGGGCTTTACTCGCAATGAACACGTTCGTCGTCACTCGTTTACTCACTCCGGAGAGAAGCCCTACCACTGTCCTACCTGCAACAAGACGTTCTCACGGCGGGAGCATCTTACCAAACACCTGCTGAGCCACACCAAACCACCGGGCCCGCACAGTCCACCTCCAAGCGGCCATCCTCACACCCCAGGTGAGTATGATTACATGTGCTCACCTGCGGACTCACCCACCCCCCCTCAGCAGCAACAGCTGGGGCACGTGACGGCCGCGGCCATCACCACTCTCGGCGGGGCGGGCCAGATTCCGTCCAGTCTTCTGCATGCGGCAGTGCCACAGTTGCTGCCGCCCTCCGCCACCCACGGTAGCATCAAGCACCAGCAGCCTCATCACCGTCTGGCTGCACACCATAGTCAAGGTACCATACTCATCACCACACATGATCATCACCACCCATTGTTTTCACACAATGATAATTCAGTAATGTTATTGATGCCTTAACAAGTAACACCATCAAACTCTTGTACAAGTAAAGTTATGAGAGCATACATATGGGTGTAGTATAGATTGAGGCTTAAGTACTGTACTGTAGCAACTAAAACATCATCTTCCACTTTAAATTATATTTCCATGCATATTAGTTCTTCAACTAACCCAACTAACATACTCAGACCACACAGTTGATGGACTTCTTCTCAAGGAATAAAAGAAGGTATGTCTCTGGCTAAGGTTCTCGCTTATTGCTGTAACATCGGTAAACAACGAGGTTCAATTTTAAACAGTTAGTGTTGTTTTCTTTCATCCGTTATTATCAACAATGAATGAGAACCTTTGCTGCCAAACAGTTTGTGTATAGTGGTGTTAGAGGGTGTGATAGTGGTGTTCATATAATACACAGTACTGAGTACTTTTAAAAATAGCAATACAAATTTATCAATATTTCATGAACACTATCACTTACCTCAGTATTTTAATAATCGATAAATCAGGATAATTAAATCTTGCATATTACCTGGTAGTTTTCATTCCAATTTACAGAGAAACTTAACTGCTGTGTCTAAATCAGTTGTTACTAGGAAACCTCTTAACACAGCAAAACTAACATTATCCAAGACTTCTCATAATCCTTCTGACATCATTAATAAAAATGTTCTAGTACGTTGGTATAGAAAAAGTTTTAGATTTAGTTTCAAATGATCTTATTGGACAAGGAAGGTAAGTGAGGTAAATATATTAGTCATGTATTCTAGTCCACTGCTGAAGGATGTTGCTTAGTTTATACAGTATCTTATTGTATGTTACTGAATCTTGTTGTATTTTTTTAAGTTGTGAATTAGTGTTGTATATCTCATGTAGGATTGATATCATGTTGTATATTGTGTAGTATGAGGCACTTAGTTTACAGTATATATTGTGTGGTATGAGGCACTTAGTTTACAGTATATATTATGTAGTATGAGGCACTCAGTTTACAGTATATATTGTGTGGTATGAGGCACTTAGTTTACAGTGTAGTTTACAGTTGGTTCTTGTGGACTGTGCTAGTCATTATCAGATGACTTCTCAACTAACAACTGAATGTGATGTTACAGACAAAATCAATGCAAAGAAATTCTAACCAAATGCCATTACCAACTGGACTTATTGATATACCAGGTAAGAAAGAACAGACTTACCTGTGATTATCTCCAGGTGCTTCAAAGATTACCATTAGTTTAACACTCATCATCCGTGTTAATGCCGTCCACAGAACCCAGTTAAATAATAATCATAATTTAGAGCATTTTTTGGTTAATTTTTCTTGCTGTATCTCGTCCTCTGAGCATAGATTCACGTGTTAAATGTTTTATATATTATTGGGTAGCCATTAACAAACTCGTATTTTATGGTTAGTATAAAAAGCACATCCTGAAGAATCTATGTTTGTATGTTACTCTTTTATTGTATGCTGTATCGTGTATGCTCTTTATACGTGTGTCATCCTCTCTACGTATTTATTCACTGCAGTTTATTATTTTTTACTATTTCTCTTATCCATCCTTATTTTACCTCATTACATTTCCTTTATTATTTGTATGTTTGCATCATTGGGGATACAGTGTTGAGAAATGCATCTCTTTTTGTATTTAGATGAACTGTTGCATGGTTACAATGTAATCTCTATGTAGTGTGCATGTTATCTTTATTGTATTTCGTTAATGAATTATCTGGTGATGATTTGTTAGTTAATTCTTACAATAATGTATATTTATAACTTAATGAAATCTGAAAAAGTTGATACAGTGTTTGGTTGTTACTATTTATTCACAAGTTTGCTAAAGTAATTATTAAGATTATAGTAATGGTAATTATATATATTTGAATAATTAAATATGTCTAGTTTGAGGCAAGTAATGTGTTTATATCTTCAACGATTAATTAATATCAGATGAGGATATTTAAATGTGTTGTAATTTGAAAGCTCTGAATATTGGACATCTGCCTGTGAACCTCGTCTGCTGAGAGATCCCCCTCCCCCCCATAATGTAGTGCAGTTATATTCTTGACCTCATCATAGACACATCCTAACAAGCGGGAAAATAAGCTAAAGTTATGAGTAAATATTTGAATGTTTGATCAGTGCATCACCTCCTACCAGCACTCACAGTCGGATTGGTTTATTAAAATGGCTCTGCAAGCACTGGATAAAACTCATTTCTGTATCCAGTAAATCCAGTATTCAAAGTTTTTTTACTGTGCTGTACTTACATGAAAGCCTTAGTTTGATTTTTGAGAGGAATTGCTGGTTAAAATGGAACATGCTGTAAAAGACCCCCAACCTAACCTAGCCATTATGGTTAAGATCCATCGAGATGGGTCCAGTCTTGGCCGTTAGGGTAGGTAGAGGTCTGTTACTGGTAGTCCATTCAACCAGTTACCGGGATGACTGTTTCTTAACTGACAAGATCTGTTTTACTGTTGATGGCACTAATTGTTCCTTTAATTAACATCTTTGAACTTAAAGCTGATGTAAGAACATTGGTAACTGCGTTGTCTTATGGTCTGTTATGAGACAAAACTGCACTTATATATTTTCAGCAACCCTTATATAAAGATGTGTTGTTAGAATAATGCACTGATGTGGTATTTCCAGGTTTGGCCACAACACTGTTGCTGCAGACCACAGATCAGAATGGGCGGCTGGTCACAATCAACCAGGGTACGGGCACTGCAGTGCCCACTTCTGTTGTGACCACTTCGTCCAGTAGCCACCATGCTGGCCAAGGAAGCAGTAGCCATACGGGAGGCGGCAGTTCTGGGGGATCCACCCGTGGTCTCAACCATAACGGTGAGCCCGTTCCACGTCCCTACCAGTGTGGGGTCTGTGGCAAGTCTTTCATCCGTAACGAGCATCTACGACGCCATGTGCTGACCCACTCTGGTGAGAAACCCCATGCTTGTGGAACGTGCGGGAAGGCCTTCTCGCGTCGTGAGCATCTCACAAAACACATGCGGTCTCATATAAAGGTAACTGCACCGGGCCAGTCCAGCTCCCAGCCCAGCCACGGTTCCATCCAGGTCGGCGGCGTGTCGGGTAGCGTGGTCGCTCCCCAGGTCACGACGGCCGTGGCACAGACTGCCACCGTATCCTTACCGACACCCAGTGTAGTGGCAACTAGCAATGCTCATCAACAACCCCCGCCGCACGGAGTGACCCACACCGTTGCCGGTTCTCACGGCACGCCCGTCGCCCACGCCGCGCACCTGCCCCCGGGAACCCATTATCTGCCGATGTTTGGATTGTTGGCAGAGGTAGTGTGAGGATCTCAGTAGCACTATCTCACAATGGCAGCCTCTCTTAATTTACAGATGTCGGCAGCAGAGGCACCTCACTCCTCGTGACGATTATCGTGATACCCGACCACGTTTGACTCGACCCAAACGCAAAATGGTGCTGGGCCTAGTGACCTATACGAGCCAGATCGCGGCGGGGCTGGGACGAGTGCGGTGCTGAACGATGCAAGCTGTAGATAATGTCGTGCCATGATCTCCCTGTAGCTGTGAGCACTAGATTTTCTCTGTTGTTGCTAGTAAGTTGGTGAGCAAGTTTTGCCCGCCCACTAGGTATATGTCAGTCACCCCTGTGTGAACCTTTGTCTGACCCTTGATCACATTCCAATCCCTCTCTAGTTGTCTCTTTGGCTACACTAATTAATTAGGGGGAAATTATCATTGTGAACATCAGAAAATTGTAATTTTTTTAAAAGACAAATTTTGCATTAACAATTTTATGCAGTTGTATGTACTTAGAGTATTTGTAATATAATTGGAAAATTGAGTGTGACTTAATTTGGAAGTTATAGATGCACCTTGCCAAAGGTTGATAGTTGGATTACTAAGGGACAACCATTATCCCCAAAGTGTCAAGGCAGCTCTCAACATGGCGACCACAGACAAGGCACCAACTATTTTGCCGTTCTTTTATTTCCATGCATATTTTTTTTTACATGGAATTCACATTTGGAAACAAACTTTGTCTGTGTGCATAGACCATGTGATGTATTGTAGTGTAACTTGTAAAGAAGTACCTTTTAATTGTAAAGTGATATCCCTGTAATTATTTTTAGGAGCTTTTCTTCATAAGCTTATTGTAGATGTGTTGAAGGTAGTGTTTTATACTAGACCGATGCTTTGTGTCAGTTTTTTGGGCCACACAAAGCAGATTTAAGAGATTATTTTCATGTCCAAAGTTATCACTCCCAACCCCCTATACTGTATTAGTCCAGAGGAGACCTAATGGTGTCAGTTTCATGACATTAATTGGGTTTTTTACATTTTTTGAGTTTTCATAGAATTAGATCTTATAGGCAGGTTGACAAAGACAGTGCGTGCGTCACTCTGCCGGAAATCTTGAAATGGTTACTGTGTCTAAAGGTGCTCAAATAGATGATAACTTTGGATTTGCTTTTAAATTATAGTAAACAGTAAAGGAGATCTGAATTTTAATCCCTCAATAAGAGGTCAAGTTTATGGCAATCACAAGTTGTTTTAACAGTCTGGCATTACAAGATAGTTTTATTTTTCGTGATGTCTGTAGGTGTTTTGAATCGTTGATACTTTAAGCTTTTTGCATATTTATCTTACTGGCTGTTTGCCATTAAATGTGGATTTTGATTCACAAGAACCTTTTTTTTATATAATATATATATATATATATATATGCAAGTAAATCACTGTAGGTGCGCGTGATCTAGGTATATGCTGATAACCACCAGGAAAGAAGAAAACACGAAGTTCCCAAGCGCTTTCGTGTAATTCGTGAATTACACGAAAGCGCTTGGGAACTTCGTGTTTTCTTCTTTCCTGGTGGTTATCAGCATATATATATATATATATATATATATATATATATATATATATATATATATATATATATATAAATATATATATATAAATATATATTTATATATTTATATATATTTATATATATATTTATATATACACACACACAGTATATATATATATATCTATAGGTTTGGTCTTGCCAGCATTGATCCATGAATTACCCAGTGTGTAGAGTTGCTATTGCCAGCATTCCGTGTTTGGTTCCAAGAAAACTGCATTTTAATGTACTTGGTGGATGGGGCATTCATGAATGATTGCAAAAACTCTTAGGGTTTTTTAGCTCAATTTTTTCTAACAGCACAGGCAGATCAAGTAGAAATTATGATAGCCTAAAACACATGGTATCTTAGGACCGGTAGGTATACCTCTGTTATGACCAGTAGGTGAACCCTGACTTACTTATTTTAAAACTGGTAGGTATACCTCAACGTTTATTTTATGACCAGTGTGTATACGTAGTAGATTTCTTTCTGACGCATAGCTAAGCCCCAACTTTGTTTTGTGATCCTTGGGTGTACTGCAACAATTTATTTTAACCTTGGTACTTTGACCAGTAGCATAATATTTTACATTCACTGGCCAACTACATATTGTGCAGGTATCAGTGACAGAATTACTACTACAGTCTATTTTTTGTGACCTTCAGTGCAAAGTGAGTGGACCCCACTTAAAGCCCAGGTCCCTTATTGATTTATTCTATCGTCCAGATTGAAAATTATCGCCAGAAGAGTTAGTCTACACTCGTTACAAGTTGAGAATTGTCAGTCTTTGTCTTTTGTAGACAAATGTCTGTCAGAGGATGACATTTGTCTGGCTTGTAACAAGTTGACTTCCTTCCATAAATGCCTTCAGATTCTTATGTACTACTGCTCTATGCTAACTCTTATAGTGTCCCATGAAAGAAAATGAATATAGTGTAAGGTCCACTTGTACGATCCGCATTGTATAGAATCCGAGAAGGAAATTATTTTTTCATTCTTGATAATTGATTTTAAGAAAACAATTATGAAAATTCAAACGTACAGTTAGGTGCTGTGGTGGCTGTGTGCCGCCTTTAATTGCTGATGTCCACAGTATTTAATGTAGTGTTCAGCATCTGTTACCTTTATCATTGATCTAAAGAGCTGTGTGTGTTGGTAGTTGTTCACGAAACATATGAGGGGAGGCTGCAGCTTATATCCCCCCAAAAATGGCAAATTTCAGTCAATAGCCATTAAGCCTTTTATGCAATTGAAAAATGCAAACATATTGTGGTATTAAGTAGTTATTATGTTGTACAGTATTGAATGAATTCTATGAGGTATTATGCCGTCGAGAGCTTGATTATGTTGACTGAAGTTTATCATCGTCCTGTTGAGCCCCATGTTTGTTCTCGTTAGTGATCACGGTTGCAATCAACTTGAAACTGCATGTTAGTTGCCAGATCAATTTTTATGATTTTTTGCTACCTAGTGTCAAGCATCCTCCTCTCATAGGGTTTCTTGAATGCATAATTTTTACTTAAAATTTGTGTGAAGTACAAATTTTTGACCAAGTCATTAAATGTGTCATTTGCCTGGTCTGGACTGTTCTCTGAAGTTTACTGGGAATACTCGATCTCTGGTAGAACGTTAAAAGAAAAAGATGTGTGGATCCATATTATTTTGTGCTTGTTTCCCCCATGATGGCACATTTGTCCACAGAGATGAACTGCTCATTACCATTCTGATTTATAAGAGTTAAAAGTAAGTGCTGCATTCTCGCTCCTTATCCACATTTAATTGGAATTTTTTTTTTTTTTTTAAAGTTTGTCCAAGATCAAAATAAAATTTATATTGTAAGGGCTCCTGAGTGATGAGATCTTGCAGAGTTAACAGTCCATAAGTAAATCCCTCCAGAAGTGTGACAAGGTCAGGGATTTGGGGGCCCCCGGCATTGCTCTTCTTACCGTTGTCGTTATTTGGGAAACTTAGGCAGGGAGGGAGGGACGGGGAGGCAACTTTTGTAGACGTGTTCGGTGTATCCGTACATCTTTATTAGGGTGTGAGAGGTGTGTGTTCTTTCCCATAACTGCATACCATGAAGCGTGTGAAATATTTTTATTCGGATATATATGTATTTAATATAATATATAAAAAAAAATGTACAGTGCTACAGATTAGGTGTTTTCATATTTTTTTTTTTTTATTCTTCATGTTTGCGGCTCTTGATCCCTGATTGTGTTACACGTTGACTTAGGCCTTGAGGTATTGACCAACGGTGTAAGGTTTGGGTAGGAAATACTAAAGCAAAGACAACATAAAAAACAGAAATATAATTGTATTGCATTAAAAACTTCAAAATAAAACAGAGGAAGTCATTTTGTTTCATATATATAACCCAATCTGTTTAGTTTACCAATATAATGTGAAGGTGAGTCAAGTGTACTGAGCGGCATCTTGAGTCAGTGTGTCAAGTGTACCGAGCGGCTTCTTGAGTCAGTGTACGAGTGTCATGTACTGAGCGACGTTTGGAAATTAAAATCTATTTGTGTGGAAATTTTTTTTAGTACCACAATAGGATTTTTATATAAAATTTTTAGTACACCATATTGGGATTACTTGTGATAAACATTGTGGAATATTTTATCAATGATTATCCAGTTGTAACATATTGTACCAACATATTTGAAGTCATATACAGTAATTATTTACACAAGAACTGGCGATGTATGTAAAAATAGCCAATTTGGTTATTTTTTTTTACAATATTCCATCCACTAATTTGGATGTAACTAATTTTCATTTTATTGAACACTTAATGGGGGAGCATCAAAATCTTTTGTCTGGACTTAAATAGTAAATCTCATATGGAAGTTTACAGATAATCGCATGAATCTCTTTCTTGGTCAATTTACACTTACAGACCTGACAGGGAGTGTAAGGGAGAGAGTGTATTGGTCTTGCTCGGGGCTATCCTGCACTGTAGAGGGAAAGAGCTTAGAAAAGGGGGGAAAAATTGGATATATATTGTACTTTTAAGTTAGAAAATAATAAAACCAACAAGACAGTGTACCATAACCATCGTTTGACAGCCGTTGGTATTATGAGTCGAGCAGGTGAGTTAGAGCATTGGGTTACTCTAATACATGGTGATATAGGCCTCTCCTGATACCATAACCTAACTAGTTATAGGTATTAATTGAGGTTTTATTTACTGTAATTAGATGTTGTACCAATCACAGAGAACAACTTGAACAAACACCCCCAAGATCAGCTTTATTTCCATATTTTCTTGTCAAATTCTCACTTTTTACCTGAATTTTAGACACCCTAGTTTATTTCACCTGATTATTAAACACCCTAATGCTGCCTGGGGAGGAGGAAAGGGTTATGTTAATATGAGAGAGAAATTGGTGTGTAATCTTCAGGTGACCACTAATTCAAGGGTTGTATTAAATAACTATTGAGATGATGGTAATAAATGAAAGGAAAAAGTTGTGAGATATTTTCTATGATTCTTCAAAGTGCTGTACAGGTAAGTTGCATTCCTCCTCCTCTTCCTCACTTGAGGCGTCCCAGCTCTTAACACTTTCAAGAATCTGTCCTTTGATAGTGTGTCGTGTATCTGTGTATCCATCGGGGTGTTAAATTCTTTGTCAAACTTGAAAGGGCAGCCTCAAGGGAATTTTTTTTTTTTTATTTCAAGAAACACTTTAATTTACATGGGGGTGGATGACAATCTTGAAAGACACACTAGCTACCATCATTAACACAACACTCACCCACACAACACAACACCCACCACCAACAGTACAAGATAGTCTATGCTTTTATGTACTGAAGCATGAACACTTATCTTTGTCAACACACAGACTTCAACGTGTGTATGTGCACTTTATTGAATACAGTAGTTTGCATTTGGTTTGGTGTATATATAATGCAGATACAGGTATACAGTTCAGCATGTATACAATACAGCATGTATATAGACAATACAGGTATACAGTACAGCATGAATACAGACAATACAGGTATACAGTACAGCATGAATACAGACAATACAGGTATACAGTACAGCATGAATACAGACGATACAGGTATACAGTACAGCATGTATACAGACAATACAGGTATACAGTACAGCATGAATACAGACAATGCAGGTATACAGTACAGCATGTATACAGACAATACAGGTATACAGTACAGCATGTATACAGACAATACAGGTATACAGTACAGCATGTATACAGACAATACAGGTATACAGTACAGCATGTATACAGACAATACAGGTATACACTGGACAGGTAAATAAGAATTAACTATAAGTCTCATTTTACAGCATTTATGATGAAGGCGCGGTGTCGAGGAAGTTGCAACACGAGCTGGCCGGAAACAAGGTAAGTCCATCAACCAATCACAACATACATTCATTTACCTGACCTCAAAAACTTCCTCACTTCACCTCGTCCTTTTACACAAATAAATAAGAAACCATAACGAAAACGTAACTATGGTTTATTTATGTCTTGTGTTACTTTACCAATCAAAGAGTAAGGTCGTATGTCAACAAAACGTGTACCTTTAGTGTTTGGGGAGTGTTTTCTACATGAATATATATATATTTTCTTCACAGCCTAGGGAGGTGAGAGGTGAGGGAGGGAGAAGGTGAGAGGTAATAGTGGGAGGCAGTACAGTATCTGGGGTGGGAAGGAGGGAGAGTGATTGGTTAGAGGAGTGTGGGAGACATTATGTGGGAGGAAGGAGGGAGATTGATTGGAGGAGTGTTTGGAGACAGTATGGAGGGGAGGGTGTGAGTGTTTGGAGGCAGTATATGTGTGGGAGGGAGGCACTGGGAGATATCATGTATAGGAGACAGGGAGGAGGGTGTGTGGGGGAGAGGGTGGCTATTTGGGGTGAAGAAGGGAGGGGGGACTGGGAGATAGTGTGTGGGTGGAGGGAGGGAGGGTGAGGTAGAGAGTGCAGGGGTTCAGTGAGGGAGGGAGGAAGAGAGAGAGACAGAAATGAAGGTGCAAAAGAAAGAGAGACAGAATACAGAGAGTGAGAATTAAAGAGATGAGAGAGGGAGCAAGAGAGAGAGAGATATAGAGAATTAGAATGAGCGAGAGAGAAAGAAAGGAGGGAAGCAGGGAATAGTGGAAGGCAGCTCAGAGCGAAGGGGAGAGGGCGGGAAGGAGGGAGACGAAGGCGAGGGGAGAGGGAAAGACAGAGGGTTAGGAGAGGGGAGAGAGATAAGTTTGTGAGGAGGAAGGGGAGGGGCTGTAAAGATGAGAGGGTTGCCAAGGGTAGGTAGGAGGTGAGGGGTATTAGCGTGAAGGAAGAGGGCCGGAGAGGGTGAGGGTTGGTGCTGAGGGGAAGGGTGAGGGCTGGTGATAAAGAGTAAGGGCTGCTGGTGAAGATGAGGAGGAAGTGAGAGGGCTAGTGGTGAGGGCTGGGGGCTGAAAGTGAGGGTTGATTTTCAAGGTAAGGGCTGGTAATGAGGGATGGCAGTGAGGGGAAGGGTTGGTGATGAGTGAGGGCTGCTGGGTGAGGGTGAGGGCTGATGATGAGGGGAAGGGTGAGATCTACCGAAGAGATGTATTATTAATGAATGATTTCTGTCAGGTAGGTGATGGTGGTAGTTAATGGTTGTTGGCGATGGTAGTTGTGGTAGTTAATGATGGTGGTAGTAATTGTGGTTGTTGACAGTCGGTAGGTGTAGTGATTATAGTTAATGGTAGTAGTCAATAGTTGTTGATTGTGGTAGTTTTAGTGATTATAATTAAGTAGCCTAATGTACTTCACGGCTCTACGGTATCCTCAACAAAACACATCACTTGGTACATGACTCTAAGCTGTTACGTCTAAAGTCTCAAGCTTGCGTTTTCCTGCCACACACACACACACCCCTACACTACACACACACACACACACACCTACACTACACACACACACTACACACACTACACTACACACACACACTACACTATACACACACACCTACACTACACACACACACTACACTACACACACACACACCTACACTAGTACCCCTTCCATCACCCTAACTTTCTTCCTCTTTCTCTCTTGTCCATTTTAGGTCAATTCCATCAAAACAGGACTCTGATTTCACTACAATGACCCTTAACCTTTCAACCCCGACTATGAGGATAACTTTTTCATATGATGGTAAACTTTTATCATTGAAAGAAGGTTAAAGTCATCGTGGGTAAAGGTTGATTCTCGTGTCGTCGGTATTTAACATTAAAATTAGGATTCTCACCTGAAGATTCATTCCTGAGTTTATTTCACCTGAAGATAAATCACCTTAATGCTAACATAACCAAACCAAATCTAACCTGACATAACCAAACCAAATCTAACCTAACATAACCAAACCTATTCTTACCGTTCACCATCTCTACAATATACGTCTAATCAGGTGAGAAATACAAAAAAAAAAATCGTACTGTAAATTGATAAGTTATGGTCAGTTTCACAGCAATAAGTAACTCCCAACCTTACCTGGAAATCATACATCAAAGGTAACCAAACAAGTTCCAATGACAAATTAACTTGCCTTCTTCTGATAGTAATTTAAAGCCTTGGCAGTTTATAAATACTGTACGGTAGTTTAGTTTTAAAGAACAAGGAATAATTTCTACTTATTGATTAGGTTATGAAGATTACATATTGTACTAATGACTGTTCAATGCAGGTAATTCGTTCCTTTAACAATCATGTACTGTACCTGTCTTTGACCTCTAATGAAGGGCATCAGATATAATTTCAATTGTATTTTTTTTTATCATTTTCTCCTCTTTTCTGTTAACTAGCCAATCAGCCAGCCATTGTGTTGTCTATTGCGACCGTGATGAAATTCGAGAAAAAAATAATCAACATTTATGCAATTTTATTCATAAATATCAATCACATCTTTTATCACATTATTTACACAAACTTAACATATCTTGGTGACATCTTGTGAAAGGCTTGACCACTACTTATAAGATGCTGCTGTCACTCAGTTGGTCATTCCTACGGTAGTGGTTGGATGACATCTCTTAAGTTAACATTTTTCTCCTCACTCTGTATTGTATATAAAAAAATAACCATGACTATATTTCCTTTATAAACACAACTGGCCAATTTACCACTCCAATCACCATACAACCTATTTCAACTCACCAATTTGTAAATACATTTGACCCCTATTTAGCTTAACACAATGGTTCCTTAATCAACGGACTTCTTGGGGAAGGCCATGCCGTAGAAGAAGTGAAGACATCCTGCAAATCCCACCGCACACATCACCAGGGTCGACCCAAAGAGCACCTTGTCAATCGGGCCGCCTTTTAAATGGATGGGTACGTTGTTTTGATGCTGCCGAGAGAGAGACAAAAAAGTCGTTATTTACCGTGGAAATAATCCTGAACGAGAAGGATAGTCTGTAGATTAGGCCGATCAACTTATTTCACTTGATTAAACACACTAACCGAACCAAATTTACCCCCCCCCCCCCCCCAGGGTGTTTAATCATCAGGTGAGGTACCATAAACTTGAGGGTGGAGGAGGACCCATCTTCAGGTGACCCAAAGAGTGGGGAAGGGTCCGAGGTTCCTCAGTTCAATTCATTAAACAATCAGGATAAACTCGACCAACTCTAAACGTTGCGAAAATAAATGTGTTTACAGACTAAGTGCATTCAGATTAACTATTGTCCAATTATCAAATAAAAGCAAATTAGTCCAGAACAGGATATGTACAGGTCTAAATATCAGTGTAATTGGTCAGTTGGATCATCGGACAATACCTTTGACGGCCTGAATCAGAATTATTTACTCTCACACAACCATCACCATTTTACTGTCAACCTTCTCACAATATTTACAAAGCCTCCAAAGGATCTTCAGATAATGTAAGAAAAATAATAAGATTAATCAAATATTACATCAAAATTACTTTAAGACCTGAGAGGTGTAAGGTTGGGTTAGATTAGGTTAATATCAGGTTTATTTAATCATCAGGTGTAATAAGCTGGAAGGAGGGAGCTAATCCTCACATAATCCATTCAAATAGCAACACAGTCTTAATCACACACACACCTCTAACAAAATGTGTCACCTTAACCTAATCACCCACTGCCAGTTATAGGAGATGGGAAATATCTTCACCACCCACACCCTTATCCACCAAACTCTCCCACCCATACACTTATCCACCTAACTCTCACACCCACACACTTACCCACCCACAGTCCTACCACGTAACACTCAAAACTGTCTTCAGTCGTCACCACATAACACTTCAACACTCCCCCACACCAAACACTTCACCCACACCAAAACACCTCACCCACACCAAACACCTCACCCACACCAAACACTTCACCCACACCTAACACTTCACCCACACCTAACACTTACTCTCCCCTACAATGTCCTCCCTACACGTCATTATTATGGATTATCTTACTTAATCTCTTTCCATCCATTCTCTGGACGTGAACAAACCATTGGAGTGTCCCCTCAGTCACCTATCAACCTTACCCCTTTCAACCCCACGCCTAATCTCGTCATCCCTCACTCTACCTGTTCTCTGCCCTTCAATCAAAGTCCGTTTCTACAGCTTGCATTTTCTCTGCTTGAATTTCTCACTTGTGTATTACTTCCAGACTAAACTTACAAGAGAGAGAGGGAGAGGTGGCACTTTCTCTCCTGCAAGTCACTTTCCTTATGCCCACGGACACTCCCTGGCTTAGTTTGGCACCTACCCATTGCAACTTAAATCCCATACACTTACACTAACACACACACACACACATATATAGTATACTCACTCTTTCTTTCTCACTCACTCACTCACACACACACACGGGAGAATCTATATAACAATAAGTGGGTCAAACTACAATACAACAGGTGGGTTAGAACTACAATACAATAGCTGGTACACTACAATACAACAAATGGGTCAGAACACAATACAATAGCTCGGTCAGACTTCTAACCTCTCACTTGAGATAGAAACATAGGTAGACAGATAGGTAGAGATAAATAGATAGATAGATTGGTGGATAGATAGGAAATCTTATCAATGTACTGTACAACTAAATGAACCAATAATAGTATTATATTTTTTATTATTATTATTTATTATATTTATTCTCATTATTATTATTATTAGCATTTCAGTAAAGTATCACTATTTTCCAACACTTTCCATCATTCACATGCCAATTTTTCCATTCCATTTCATTCCTTTGCTAATACCTACACATTCCTTCTCTATATACACACTCTGTCCCTCATTATTCCTCACAAACTTCTACAGTCACTGAAGATCCCCTGGAAATTTACCCCAAGTTCAATTAACCATAAAAAACATCCCAGTGGAAATTTTGTCCATCAATAACTCCTATGTTTTTCCTATTGTGATTTAACCCTTAACTAGTGGGTAAAGATTACATACTCTGTCCCCAGGTTCACAAAAATGGAACGCAAGGAACAGGAAAAGTCCACTGGTGATGGCCTTTGTCCCTATAGCTAGCTGGAGTTTCAATATTAAGTGAAGAGCGCCGATCACGTCAAGCCCCCAAACCATCAATTCTCTCCCAGTGGGCCTATGCATTATCCCCACACCCTCATTTCCATACCCTAACAGATATTTACTTCCATCATATGTACATTTAACCTTCCATGAACACCTTGCAACTTCAACTTTTTTTTTTTTAAGTCTGGGTTATCGGCCACTGCCTTTAAGTGTTTATACGCACAGCGATCCATAGAATTGTTTATACTCTAGGCCATAAAAATATTAGGTAGGATTACATTTTCACACACACATACAAACAAGTTAAAAGATTTATCAAAATATTAATAGATTGCATTCATTTAAGTTCCTCTAGGCACTAATGCATTGACTCTGGCTAAGTTTTTTCCATGTTAACTCTGTCTCTTCACTATTTTGTACAAGATCTCAATCTGCTACCTGTACCATATTTCGGAGGAACCCGCAGTACATACAATATGCACGTACACACATGAACCAACACACACACACCTTGCTTCACTCCTCCCCTCAACTTCTTAATCCTCTACCGTCAAATTAAAATGCTTTTGATAAATTCTTTTCACCAAATTTCAAAGTGTTCCACAAAATGGTGAACTTGAAAGGAGTTATCAATTGACCTTAGATAACACGGACATCACTTCTCAGCAACAGACAGACTCCTAAAGGAAATGATAAAAGACAGACAGACAGATATAGACAGGTGTGTTAAAGAATAAAAAGACAGTCACTCCCACTCAAAAATTGTGTTCCATTGATTGTGACTAAATTTTAATATATCCTATACGCTGTTCTGGATAATATGTGATTCTTATAGTCTGTCACAACCAGTAATTTTAAGTCATCCGTATTTCAACCAATGCCACAGTACAGTATACATCCATCACCAGCCATCCATGAAACTTCTACAGCCACGCTCATGATACCATATCGAAGCCGAAGCCACGTGTGTTTTCCCAAGCATCAAAACACACACACACAACAAAAATCCAATTAAACTGAAAGTAAAGTCCTATACATTAATCACTGAGCAAAGGTACCCATGACCAGCGTACAAATTATAATACGAACTCAAGAATCATGTTTACCTAAAGATTTCTGTATCATATCCTAAGCATCATTTCTTTGTAGATTTAGTTCTCTTAAAAATAGGTAAATCATTTCATATTTGATGTATAAATATTTCTCTAATCAAATTAGATTTTCTCTAATTCTCACACACCTTACCAGTGACCGTCGGGTAAACGTGAGAGGTATACTTTGTCTTATGGGTGCTGTAGAATCGATCCTTGGACCATAAACACACAATAACCACATATACTGTAGTAATTATTAAGCAATGATTCATATACTGTACCTGTAGAGATACATGTGGTAAAACCTCTATTTAAAGAACTGTATGGAGAAGTAAGTCCATTATATCGAGGGTCAATTTGATGTGTAACTTCCATCTAACAAACTATCTAGATGAAAGTCCATTATATCAAGGGTCTGTTATACATGACACCATCCTTTAACAAACTATATAGAGATGAAAGTCCATTATATCAAGGGTCTGTTATATAGAAGTTTCACTATAACCTGTACATTTAACAAACACACTGGTTACTACAGGCACTTTAAAAGAGGGACAAGGGAACAAATTCTCTAGATTCAAACTGAAATAAAACAATTCATGACTAAACCATCTGTTACCTACACTCTTCTGCATGGGCAGATATCAAAATGGGCCCCAGTATTAGTAGACCCCAAATTTTCACATCATGATTGGGGCCATACCCTACTTGGCTGTAATTCTAATGGCCATGTTATATTAGAGCCATGTTATATTAGGGCCATGTTATATTAGGGCCATGTTCTAACAAATCATAATCCTGATGGTCAACCCCCCCCCCCCCCCCCACGCCACCTAAATACCTGAAAATGCCGCATCTTCTCCAGCAAGAACTCAGGAATACCTCCCCGACCACGAGGCTGCTCCTTCGCAAACACAGTGCCGGGGGTGTAGACAATCTCCGCACCCTCAGGTTGAACACCCAGCTTCTGAAACACAAAAACAAAAGCACAGTTACCAAATGTATAAACTTTTCTTACAGGATTATCGAAGAGCATTTTATATTGCAGAAGCTCGTGATGAACTTGGGAAACAATAGAGATCTAATATTAAGAATCGCTGCTGTGTGTTGATGTACAAACAGTAGAGACGAACAGCTCCTGTGAACAAAAGCAAACAAACATGGAGCTTTAAAAAAATAAAAATATTAGACATTTTATCAGAATAACTTATTAATTAACGAACCTTAACAGTTTTACTTTTATTAAATATCGTACTAACGTTTCCACAAAAATTACCAAAATATTTATCCAAGTTTAAGTAGATTGATATGTTCAGTATTAATACAATTTAAATAAACTCATCAAATACTGAGACAGGGCAGGTATATGAAGAATGGTTACTAGTAAGTTTATTTAACGAAGGATAGCTCATGAGTTGTTAAAAGTTTATCTATGTGTATTTTAATAACATATATGTCGATTAACCAAACCATTTAATACATCCATAAATACTGTGAGCTGTTAAGTGATGGACGTTACTTAGGATTGAAGGAGGGGCAGCCTCCCTAATCCTTCCTTCCCCAGAAATCTACTCAATACAGCAAATAAATGATACATATCGGTATTGTTCAGACATAAACAATATATATTTCCATTTTTCAAGCATAAGAGTATCAAAATATATCTACAGTGGCCAATATCACTACACCTCCCTGGCGTAAGGTGTGATAGTACCCACCCCAACCGCCCTCTCTTGCTGAAATATGAAATCTTGTCTAAATAATAAGTTTTTCGTGTTATTAATTTATGTATCCGAGTAATATATTGTTTATATGACTCACAGTGGGTGTCTGTAGCGGGGGGGCAGCTGTGATGCGGCCAGTAACGGTGTTTTTCTGGTAGAACATAGTTAGTTGGTCACTCCCGTCGGCCTCCTCAGTGTTGTGGTCGATCAGCTGAGCCAACACGGCCTTCCTGTACACCTTCCTAACATACTTTTGTATCTTATTTTTACTGCTAATGAACTGATACCTAAATAAATTGAACGATTTATATTCCTGAATTATGTAAAAAATAATTACATTGAAATAATCTTCAATATTGCAAGGATGCAACATACACATATTTCACAAATAATTATTTTAATATATTAACTGATATGTAATTATTAGTTTAAACTATCGTATGTATTTGTATATATCGTACTTTAATCATTCAAATTATTATTCAAATTGAGTTTTTTTAATAACAATTCATCAAAATGTACTCATTGGAAAACATAGACATACATACATACAGTAACCACTAAGACAAGTATTTACATACATACACACACTAACACCCCATCCACCAAAAAAAATTCATAAATAAAATAAAATAATAATAATAATTGGTCAAGAAGAAAATTGGAAATTCATTCAGGGTTGGGCATGCATTATGTGACATATGATGCCATAGGAAAGAATTACTCATCGAAAAATATAAATCCCCCCCCCCACCCACCCCTCACCATGTCCACATTGCCAAGGTTTGTATGGGTTCATATTGTCTTCATTTTAGTAGACTACGTGGAATAATATAATGTCTTGCTATATTTTATAAACTAAAATTAATATGTATCTGGAGGTACCTAGCAATGTTTTGGGTATTCAGTGAACTTTTGATTTTTCAGCCAAAAAGCGGGAAAGGTTCAGAGCGTTGAAGAGAGGTGGGTGTGTTGCTTTTGTTCTTCATTTCTATTGTTACATTGATGTTTTTTCTTGCTTATAAGCCTTCTTTATGGTAAGGAGAAGTAAGCAAGCCATAACACTGAAGAAGAAAGCGGTTTGTAAAGCATGGAGGAGGCGAACACTAGCCAGCATCATCCAAATCCACGACCACCATCCATAACTCCATATGCATTTACTGTAGCTTGACTAAAATATTATTAACCACATCTTTTCCAGTACCTTGATGACGTATTCCTAGGAGCTATGGGGGCAATAACCAATAACTATTTCCTGCGGGCTGTATCTCAAAATAAGTTATCGACAACCACAAAATGGCTCCAAAAGTTATGAAAGAATTATTCGTCGCATTTGTATTCCCTTGACACCAGGAAACTTTGACCAAATTTAATAATATCCCACATAAAATAGACTCGGATAATTATGTATTTTATCTGCTACCATTTGAATATATGTTTTTTGCGGGAACATTGTTGTTTAACCGCAATATGTGAAAACTTCAGGGAAATTTGGCAGTAAAAATTCGATCTCAAAGCGACTTCTACCAAACCTAAGGCCTAAGTAATGTGGCTGTTGATTAGCTAATTTTAACCTCCTAGAGAATCACTGACCAATAGGAATTAAGATCACATGGTAGTTCGAGTGTTGACAGTTTTAGTTCGTGCCACCGTGAAAGCTGTCATTGATCGTGCCGAGTTTTGACCTTATTACGCTACATCCGCGAGTGTCAATTATAATTAAGAGGTGTTAGACAATTAGTGATGAAGATACCGGTAGTGATCTTCAGGTATCAGACCAAACAATTCGAGTGATAACACCAAAAAGTGACAATGAAAATAGTGATTCCGACTTGCAATTTGAGGGAGGGACACAGTGTTTATGCCACCATTGTGATTTAGGAATATACTTAAGCCTATTGCACTCCTCCACAAAATATGTAAATCAATTGTTGGCCGATGACATTGCCAATAAAATAGTAAGAGAAACAAAATGCTGAACGTTCAAGGGTGTATTACGGGAGTACACGAAGAACGTTGGTGATAACTTGATCATTCTCTTGGGTAAAATGCCGCCCAAAGAAGAGGAAATTCAACTAATTATAGAATACCAACATATTTACACGCATATTGGTAAGTACTATAATGTGAAAGTAAATTTATGTAGCAGTTAAGTGCAGTCGACAGCGTCAGGTTAGGTTAGGTCAGGTTAGGTAGCTACTATTGTCGATTTGCAGGGTAATAAATGTTGCTTTAGTATAATTATATTGTTCGTTCATGTATTGTAATATTTATTCGTGCAAGAAACATCACAGAAGGTAAAGTAGGAATTGTACTGTTTGTTTATTATCAGAATTTACGTAATTTATACTACACTTCTGAAACAAGGATAGTATTATAATTTTGTTATTTCTTTGAAGTTTTATCACGAATGAAGTGGTTATATTAGAATTAGAGAAGTACTTTAAATTAGTTTATTAAAGAATATTTCGGTATTTTCGCTGGAGGGTCATTGTTTATTACTTATAAAATTACATTAATGCATCAATTTTATCATTTTCAATCATTTAAACAAAATATATTGACTTTTTTCTGTTAATATCATATGTTCGTTAATTCTAGTTTTAAGGAGTATTTTCTGTAATATATAAATGAAACGATTCAAACACTGCACCTTAAAATACACACTAACATTACACCTCTACTACTACTACTACTGCACCCACCCACACCCTCAGTCGCTCCAATAATCACACTACTGTATCTTAAAATTTTGTAACCCATATTTAATTGGATTTTCTGACATTCTGTTACAAAAACGAAGCGAAAAATCCGACTACCCTCCTTCCGCCCCATGACACAATTCCCGCCTTTTTTTTCCCGCCCGCTGGAGATGAAAATATAAACAAATTATATACATATCGAGAATTAATAAGTTTTGAGTGATATATTTTACTTTATGGTAACTATGGGATGTATCTTCCATAATATTAGGGTGTGTATATTTTTTAAGTGCCATAGAGGTATATATTTAACTTTAATAGTATCTCATTTCCTTAGGGGGTATATATCTCACACTTGGGGTATATATTTCACGTCGATGGAGTGTGTATGTATATTAAATGGTTGTCTATCGTAAGTATTACAGGGGTATATATCTCACGAAAGGGGTACATATTTGACGAAGTGGGTATATATAACACGCTAGAGGTACATATTTGACGATGAGGGTATATATAACACGCTAGAGGTACATATTTGACGATGTGGGTATATATTACACGCTTGGGTACATATTTGACGATGTGGGTATATATTTCACGCTAGGGGTACATATTTCACGCTAGGGGTACATATTTGACGATGAGGGTATATATTTCACGCTAGGGGTACATATTTGACGATGTGGGTATATATTTCACGCTAATGCAAACGAGAAACTATAATAAAAATTGATCTTAGTGAATAAGTAAAGAGATAAATAGATGATAAATGAATAAATAGGTAAATAAATAAATAATAAGGACGAATATATGAAAGAGTATTAATATAGATGATGGAAAATATTAATAGTGGAGTTTTCAGTTCAGTTTATCCTTTGGTATCAGTTGACTGATCTCTGTAAACGTTATATATCCTCTTCTCTGTCTCTCCCCTCCCAATCACTCCACTCTCTCCCCCTTCTCTTCCTCCTCTTTCCTCTCTTCTTTTCTTCTCCCTCTCTCCATCGATTTATGTTGTCACAAGAAAGAAAACAAATGATTGTCATGCAGAAATGTGATCCCGATGAAATGGTAATTAGTAAATATATTTGTTCCGTCCATTAGGCAAGATGGCCGGTGTTTGAGAAGTGCTACGAACACGGCTGCTAAAGGCAAGACGGCTAGTGTTGGAGAAGTACTACGAACATGACCTCAAAACCATAAGGTAATTCTTTATAAATATAACGTATTTATTTATTTTTTATTTGTGGGAGATTAAACCCGAGAGTAAACCTAACAGTAAAGGTTAGTTAAGTTAAATTGGTTTATTTAATCTGAAAATCATTAACTCGGTGATCCTGTTCACGGTACTTTACTAACATTGACCGTCATGCTTGTCGTCCTAGTTAAGGCATCGTTAATATGTTAATTGGTCTATAGACATTCATACATACATCGGTAAACAGATAGAGATTGATAGATAGTTGTAAGGTTATTCAAGTTGAGATTGAAGCATCGATGCAAGATATATCCAAGATGAAATTGTACTCAGACTCTATCCCTAGTGAGGTGGAATGGGTGGTGAGGGAGGGGGAGGCGGTGAAGTGGAGGGAGATGGGAGGGGATGGAAGGTGGAGGAGAGGGGGTGTATGTGGGAATGGAGGGAGGGAGGGGTAGGCGGTGAAGTGGAGGGAGATGGGAGGGGATGGAAGGTGGAGGAGAGGGGGTGTATGTGGGAACGGAGGGAGGGAGGGGTAGGCGGTGAAGTGGAGGGAGATGGGAGGGGATGGAAGGTGGAGGAGGGGGGGGGGTAGGCGGTGAAGTGGAGGGAGATGGGAGGGGATGGAAGGTGGAGGAGGAGGGGGGTGTATGTGGGAATGGAGGGAAGGTGGGGAGGGAGGGATAACGAATGTGGGAAGTGGAACAGGAGGGGAAGTGAATAGGGGGGAGGAGAAGATGAGGAGGGACAGAGAATGTGGGAAGAGGGGGGCATGAAAGAGAAGAGGGTGGGGGAGAGGAGACAAAAATGGTGGGAATTGGGGGAGGGGAGGGAGAGTAATGGAAGGGAAGGGAGGGGAAATGAGGGGAGGGTGGGAAAGGGAGAGAGAAAGAGGGTGGGAGAGTGAGGGTGAGGAGAGGGGAGGTTGTAGATTACAGTGACTATAGTACAGTGACTTAAAGCACCGTACAGTGACCTACAGTACATTACAGTGACTACAGTACACTGATTTACGTAACATTACAGTGATTACGGCACCGTATACTGACTTCAATACAGGGACTTACAGTACACTAAAGTGACTTAAAGTACAGTGATTTGCAGTACATAACAGTGACTATACCAGTACAGAGACTACAGTACAATACAGTGACAATGCTTACAGTCCAGTAGAGTGACTTACAAGACAGTACAGTAATGACTTACATTTCAGTAGTGTCTACAGTACAGTCCGGTACAGTGACTAAAATACAGAACAGTGACTACAGTACCAACAGTGACTTATGGAATGTGGCGCTCTAGTCAATGTGGAGAGAGAGAGAGAGAGAGAGAGAGAGAGAGAGAGAGAGAGATGACTTATTACGATAACTTATCAACTAACTGCACAAGAGTAGAACAACTCTCCTCTCAGTGTGATAACATTAAACAACCCCTAAGACAAGTACAACAACACAACTTACTGCATTAACTCACCAATTAGGGGAACTGAAGTGTGACAAGAGTACGATAACTTCCAACTAGGTACGATAACTTACCAATTAATTAACAGCATTGTAGTAGGACAAGAGTACGATAACTTCCAACTAAGTACGATAACTTACCAATTAATTAACAGCATTGTAGTAGGACAAGAGTACGATAACTTCCAACTAAGTACGATAACTTACCAATTAATTAACAGCATTGTAGTAGGACAAGAGTACGATAACTTCCAACTAGGTACGATAACTTACCAATTAATTAACAGCATTAGAGTGTGACAAGTGTACGATAACTTCCAACTAGGTACGATAACTTACCAATTACTTAACAGCATTAGAGTGTGACAAGTGTACGATAACTTCCAACTAGGTACGATAACTTACCAATTAATTAACAGCATTAGAGTAGGACAAGAGTACGATAACTTCCAACTAGGTACGATAACTTTGCGCTGCAACATACGATACTCTTGTGCTGATATAAGATGATCAACAACGCCTTCTCCCCCGTTCTCTTTATTCTCTCTCTCTCCCTCTCTCCCTCATTCACCCTTCTCTTCCCTAACTCTGTATTCCCTCTATCTACAATTCTATTTTCACCACTAAAGCTACTGGTGATGTCGTTACTGCTTCTGTTCCTGCTTCCCTTAATGATCATGATGATAATGACGATGATAGTAGTCGTAATAATGACAATAATAATAATAATAGTAATAACAATAATAGTGGTAGTGTTAATAATAATAATAATAATAATAATAGTGATAATAATAATAATAATGATAATAATAATAATAATAATAATAATAGTAATAATTAAACTAATAATAATGATAATAATAATAATTAAAGTAATAATAATAATAATTAAAGTAATAATAATAGTAATTAGTGCTTCATGTGACACAAGAACCCAAGATATATATTTACACATATAGACAAAAGTTGCATAAGGCTTTACCTCTGACATTCATCGCTTTATTCCATCACAGAAGAGAAAAAGGAGAATATGGGAGGAGGGGAGGCAAAAAAGGGGAGAGGGAGAGGGTCCGAGAAGAAGGGGAGAGGGTGAGGGAAGAGGAAAGTGAATTGGGGAAGAGGGGAAATCCAGAATGCCACGGTCACCTTGAGTCGCCGAGCTGCACGTTGAAATGTAAGTGTGGAAGGTTGCGACATTCAGCCATAGGAAACTAGATTATCTTAGTTACCCATTCGATCTCTTCCTAACCATAGAAAATGAGGATCAATTTACCCTGAGACTATGAGGGAATATTTTACCTTTATAAGATAGGAAGAAAAACAATGACAGAGGGAGAGAGAGAGAGAGATAAAGAGAGAGAGGGAGAGGGAGGTGAGAAAATAGAGGGCGGACATTATATGAACAATAAAGATGCACAGGGAAGGGGAAAGGGGACGGAGAAAGCAACGATTACTTTCCCCTCCCTCGTCAGGAGGTACGAGAAGGGGAGGTAAGGGATGGCCTCAAGGGGGAGTGAAAGAGGGGAGAGAGAGAGAGACAAAGACGGGAAGTAGCGGGGGCGCAAGGGGAGACACACAAAGACACTAAGGGGAGGTAGAGTGGGGAGGGGAAAATAAGGCAGAGGGAAACGATAAGAAGGGGTGGGGTGATAGAGAGGGAGGGGAGATACAGCGGTAGGGGAGGTACAGGGGAAGGGGAGATACAGAGGTAGGGGGTGGAGAGATTATTTCCCTCACCTCCTTATCCCTCCCTCCCCCTCCCCTCTATTCTTACTCCTCCCCTTTTGTCCCTCTCCCTCCCCCCTCCCCTCTATCCCTCACTCCTCCCCTTTTGTCTCCCTCCCTCTTCTCCCCCCTCCCCTCACCTATTAATGGGGGGAGGGGAGAATATATAGAGAGAAACAAATAATTATGGAGAGATAGCAATTACCTATTATACTTGAGTACGATGATTTAAGTCCTTGAGTACGATGACTGAGCTCCTCCGGTGTCTTGGCGTAAACCATTGAGTACAAATGATAAATCTACAGTACTATAGTTAGCTCCCTTTGTCATGATGAGTTAACCCCTTGAGTACGAACCCATTGAGTATAACTGATTTTTCTAGAGTACTATGAGTTGACCCCCTAAGGTATGATAAGTTAACCCCTCGAGTACGAAGATAACCCAATGAGTACAGCTGATTAATCTAGAGTACTTTGAGTTGACCCTTTGAAGACGATAACTTATCTTCTTGAATACGATAACTTTGCGTTTCCACTACTGAGTTACGATAGTTTAACGATGGATATAACAATAATTTATTTTTTTTCTTATCAATTAATATGAAAGTTTAACCCTTTTAATATGAACTACTAATATCTAAACCCCGATATAAGGTGAAGGAGTCCCGGACGATACTTCCACTGAATTACCATACGACGCTTGACGCCCTCGGTGTAAACAAGGCATTATGGAGACGAACTTTTTTACACATTGTTTATATCGAATGGTTTTGTTTACTTGTTTACTTATTATTGCTCAGTTAACCTTAAAATAATCCCAGGTATATAGAACATTCGTACAAGTAAACCAAATATTTTCACAGCGTTTGGTACTGACGGGAGGAATTAGACGGTAATTGGTAGTAATAGAAATAATAACGCATTTGTTATCTTACCTTTAGTTGGGAGTATTGATCAACTCATCTGCCAGAACGGGGAGGGGTCCATCCTAGACGTTCTTTTAGGGTCACTGACGTCATGCTCTTGCACTTCTCTCATTGGCTATAAGAGAACGTTCTTGCAAGTTCTCTGCCGCCGTACCTTTTCATCTTTCTCATTGGCTACTGCGACTTTCTTCCAAGTTCACTCGGTGTCATGGCTGTGCTGCTCACTCATTGGCTCGAGATGCTTCCTCTTTCACTGACGTCATGCTTTAGATGGTCTCTCATTGGTCCAAGACGTTCTTCCTGGTTTACTGACGTTATGATTTATTAGTTTTCTTATTGGTCAAAGATGCTGTTGCTGGATCGATGACGTCATAGCGTTGCCAAATTTTCGACCTGTGGGACAGAAATTAGAAAAAAAATGCAATATCTTAAAACAAAATTGATAAAAATGAAAACAAAAGATAGAATGAACATAATCCTCTTCATTTAACACCAGGTATACAGTGAAGTAAGGTTAAAACTAGTGAATAATTTGTGTAGGATTCCGTACTTCGTCTCCTAACGGGGGGTTTAAATGAACAACAATGAACCTCTAATGTGACTCCATAACACCTTTGAACCCCTTCATATGAACTCTTAACTTTGAACCTCTGATATGAACCCTTAACTTTGAACCCCTGATATGAATCTTTAACATTAAACCCCTGACATGACTCCTTAATTTTGAACCCCTGATATGACTCCTCAATATCGAACCCCTTACTGAAATCAATACAGTACTGAAAATATTACATAAATAAGCTTGTCAAAGAATATATTTCACCTTAATTGTATTTATAATCAAGTATTTAAAACAACAACAAAATAATGTCTTACCTTATTGTGATGAGCTTCAACAAAGATAATTATCTGATCCCAAACCACAATAAAATATATGATGGCCAATGTTGAAAAAAGAGCCACGAACAGAAAACCTAAACCATTATTTTTTTTTTCAGTGAACGAAATCAATGTTTAATTTGTTTTATTATTACTGTGGGTTTTATTTATTTAGGGTTTAAATTAAGGTAGGTTTTGTTGGTTTATTTTACCTGATGAAATGTGTTTATGCTTTTGTTGCTATTTTCGTGAATTTGTGACTTTTTTTTACCGAACAGCACATTCTTTTAAACTGTCTAAACAAGGTCAACAATGTTTTCTTGTTCTCATTTCTAAAACTCGAATTTTTTTAATGATTTAATTTTTAATGTACGTTTTAGGTTTATGCGTGATTAAGGAAGTTTATAAGGAACATACATATATACATACATAACCAAAAAGACATGTACGCACGCACCTCACCCATAGAGTTTTACATACATACATCCATCCATCCATTATATAACCTTAATATATTTTACAGGTAATTTTAAGATCATTGGAGAACTTTTTGGAATATTCTGATAATATTGCACAAGTAGTGATATATATTTATTGAAAGATATTTACAACATGTGGCTTCACGCGAGGCTACTGAGATAAGATCGCTTTCACATAATAATGAAATATATTAGTCAAGAAATATTGGTCGGAATAACAATCATACGATGAAATAATAATAATAATAATAATGATAATCTCCCATTCATCTAGTATCGAAAATGATTAAGAAATTACATAGAAAAAATTCCATTGGGATAACACCATCTTGCGACTCAACTGTCAACTAGGGATATATCGTAATTTTCAACCCATTTTCTGTGTTTTTTCTTATCGTTGATGGATAGATTGACGTCTATTCATCCTTAGGTGGTGGGGTAGGGTAGGATAAGACGTAATAGACCCGGCAACTCTCCACAAATCCTATAAAACACACGGCAGCTGTAAAGACGTACAGTAGCGTGTCTATCGGGCCTCCCTTCACATGCACTGGCAGACCATTGGGCATCTGAAATCAAAGGAGAGTTATGATATTTTTTTTTTTCATTTTTTTAGCTTGTGATTGTGTTATTTTTAGTAGTGTTCGTTGTTATTGTTTTGTGTGATTTTTAGCCTTGTTATTTTTACTCGTATTGTATGCTGGTTGAAAGTCCTTCCGTCTGAAATCACGGAAAATTTGTTATTGCTTACCTATTTCCTTGCTATTAGAAGCCTTGGTTATTGGTGGTTTAATGTCCGTAATTTATTGTCTCAGTTTAACGAGTTATTTATGTAGTTGAAAGACAATCATAACGAAACAAATTAATGCTACAATATAAAAAAAATGAATGTTTTAAGGTAAATTGCACTAGTCTAATTTTGCCAATTTTCAAAGTAATTGGCCGAGAATTGGAGGAGGGATGAATAATTGTCAATTAATTGTAGGAAAACGCGGGAAAAAATAAACGAAAATAGCAACATGATATACCGAGATTTAACCACGAGTAACATACACTTAACACTGTATTAATGAGTTATAGGATATTTACTAGATACTTTCACTTAATACTTAATAATAATAGGATATAAGTAGCTATTTTTTCCAGGTTATATTACTTTTGTGTCGTAATAGCTGTTAATTGATGTTGAATTGGCTTAAATAGGATATGTTTTTCTAGCTAGTGTCATAACGTTTCTTAATTGATTCTGTGATTGAATTTAATTAAACGTGGATAATTGGTCCCATGACGTCACATAATGTTTTTGACGAGACGACCATGTTAGATATTACGACGAACAAGATTAGGACAATAATGTTTTACTTTTTAGGATTTGTTTATAGGCCTAAATCACCCAGACCTATTTAAACCGAACTAAAATCTATATAAAACTATGATTTTTTTACATAGATCTTTTTTTTTTTGGCATTGTTGGATTAATAAGGAAAAAATAATAAAATAACAATGCGGTCTTATTCGTGGTAATTCTATAAATATTAGTCATTATGCCCAACGTTGAGGGCTAAATTACGTGAAAAAAAAGATATTCTAACATATTGAAACTGACTATGGTAGCCAAATGGATAAAATTGCTTAGTCTGTTATATTGGTGCCATATTCAGCGCTAAAACCCGATAATATGAACCCAAGTTACGAATATCAATATGACGGAGGCTTGCTGGTCGTCGCTTTCAACATGTAAATACTAGAGAGAGGTTCTTGGTGATGGGAGACATGACATGGTACTATTAATCCACACGAGGCTGAGTGGATAGGACTCCTGTGGTGATAATGTGTTGTGTACACTGTGGAAGAGGGTACGTATTTTAAATTCGATGTTATTTTAAGCCTTATGTGTTATATTCCATGATTTTTTACATTATTATTATTACCAGTTGTTATTGTTATTATTATTTTTGCAGTTGTTATTGTTTAGGTTAGTGTTAAGGTAGGTTAGGTTAGATTAGGTTAAGTTAGGTTATTTCTTTAGCAAGTATGGTTAGATTAGCATTACGTTAGGTTAAATTAGCATTAGGTTTGGTTAGCAGTAGGTTGTGTTAAGTTAGATTAGGTAGTGTTAAGGTTTGTTAGATAATCATTAGGTTAGGCTAAGTTACTAACAGGTTTGGTGAGGTTTGCAGTAGATTAGATTAGCATTAGGTAAGGTTAAGTTATTAGTAGGTTTGGTTAGGTTAGCAGTAGGTTAGATTAGCATTAGGTAAGGCTAAGGTAGCATCAAGTAAGGTCAGCCAAACTCACCTGAAATGTCCTCATCTTCTTCAGCACTTCAGGCACGGCACCGTAGTAGGTTAGGTTAAGTCAACAGTAGGTTAGATTAGGTTAAGTTAGCATCAGGTAAGGTTAGGTTAGGTCAGCAGTTGGTTAGGTTAAGTTAGCATCAGGTAAGGTTAGGTTAGGTCAGCAGTTGGTTAGATTAGGTTAGGTTAAGTTAGCATCAGGTTAGGTTAGGTTAGGTTAGGTTAGCATTAGCATCAGCATCAAGTAAGGTCAGCCCAACTCACCTGAAATGTCCTCATCTTCTGCTGGAGCACCTCGGGGACGGCACTGTAGTAGCCCCTGTGTTTGGGAGTGTCTGTTACGGCTACCTTGGTGCCTAGTTGGTACTGGATCTTGGGACCTTCCACTACATTACCGAATTTCTGGAATAGGAGAGTGATTTAGGGATTATGTCGGTTAATTAGGGATGACTCGGGTTTATTGGGGACGATTCGAGCTTTATTAGGGATGATTCTTGGTTTATTAGGAATGATTCGAGAATATTAAGAAGTATGCGTAAGGACAACATGTATACATTGGTTCCCTGTTATACATAATACATACCTGTTGTCTGTATACATGACAACAGGTAGGCCTAACGAATGTATACCTGTTGTCTGTATACATGACAGGTAGTTAATTTATAGGCCTACCTGTTGTTTACATGACAACAGGTAGCTAATGTATAGGCCTACCTGTTGGCTGTATACTTTATTGGTAACTAGTGTATATCTATAGTCAGCAAGGCCTATACATGACAACTCTGGGGACATACATACATCCATACATACATACATACAGTACATACATACATACATACATCCATACAGTACATACATACATACATACAATACTATTTATTATTAGATACAGTATGCATTAATATGTCCCATACATTGTTTAAGTATACTGTATGTATGTTTTGGCAGTTTATGCATTATTTCTGTATTATTTATTTATTTACTTATTACGGGTCATTGTTGCCATGTGAGAAGTGTGCCAATATTGGAACGTTGTGGCGCGGGTAAAATAAACACTTTTAAAACAACTTACAATATATTGAACACACGTATTTACAATTATTAACTAATGACAAAAAAAAAATAGGAATGAATACGATTAAAATGATAAGATAAAATACTTGGAATTTTATCACAATATCGAAGCTTGAAGGTTGAATTTATTTATGGAACCAATGACGTGTTAATATGGCACAGATAGACGAGGTTGTATATATTTTGGTGTTATGGAGAGCTATACATTATACACCATGTCGAAATTATCACTTAAACACTCAATAATGTTTACTCCATCCGCTTATCGGGGTTCTAAAAGCTTAACGGCTCCTAGATAAATATGATTATAATCTTTATTATCAGCTAATTTACCTCATGTTATTCTCTAGTTTACTTATAAATAGGGATAGGAAACGAAACTACCAATTAGAAGGGGTAGTAATAATTGGTTGTTGATTTTTGATAATGTTAGGTTATTCGTCAAGCCGGATGGACGCGCCGCCGCCATACCAACACAGAGCGTTGGTCACGTATTAAACTGTCCTATATATAAACTCACTTAGAAACCATAGACACTTATTCACTTATACTTATAATCCAGGAAAACACTTATATTTAACGATGGAAAGTAGGTAGTGTGAAAAATTTATATTAGGTGATTTATTGGTGTTTTTCATTGGTGGGTTAATTTATTTTTTTTATTTCCACACTGGTTACTTACGCTTGGTGTGTTGAGTGGTGAAGGCGCACTTAATCTCCCCGTGAAATGACTGAACTTAAATCTCATTGTGGATTCTGTTTGTTCAGTTAACTAGACGTGGTTGTGTGGTGATGGTCGCGGGGTGTGTGTGTATAGTGGTGGTGGTGAGTCGTGGTGGGGGGGGGTGGTGATAGTGTTAGTGAAGTGGGGGAAGAGGGGGGGGGAGGGTGATGGTGGGGGAAGAAGAGGGGGGAGAGAGGAAGGGGGGGGATTGAGGTAGTGGTGTAGCGGGCACAGTAAGCAAGCAAGTTTTGGTAGGGGGGATGGGTGTTGGTGGGGGGATGGGGACGAGGGGGGGTTGGGGGAGAAGGGGAGGAAGAAGGGGGAAAGGGGGGTTGGGGGGAGGAGGATGTGTTGGCAAGTGTCTCGTCCCAGCAAGCAAGCAACGCCAACGACCTTGACGCTATATACAGCATTTTCCGCTAAACTCAGCTCACCATTTTCCATTAATTACCGCTATCATTTCCTCTCTCTTTAGTTCATAATCACCAAACTATCCTTAATTATCTTACTCTATTCTTCTTGTCAATTAGCGGCAGCGGAACATAGTGAGTAATTGATGATACTTATATTGTTTTGTACCCGTCCGCTTACCGTAACCTGTTAATTTTCGGACCGTCAATTAATACGGTCACTACGGTTGAACCCAAATGTCTAGCTGGAATATAGTACCCGATGAGGCTATTTTTCACGTCTGTCTGTCTGTACTGAGTTGTTTATTACTTTCTTGCATTTATCCAGAATAAAGGAATGTTTTAATTGATTCGTTAATAGAGGAATGACTAGTTAAGGTCACGTCAGGTCAGGGGTTACCAGAGGTCGTGTTTGTGTTGATAACTGGAGAGCTATTATTATTATTATTATTATTATTATTATTATTACAGTATTAGTATTATTGTTATTATTATTTTTATTATTATTATTATTATTATCATTATCATCATTATTATTATTATTATTATTATTATTATTATTATTACATTATTATTATTATTTTTTTATCATTATATTATTATTATTATTATTGTTATTATTATTATTACATTATTATTATTATAGTACAGTATTATTATTATTGTTATCATTATTATTACAGTATTATTATTAGTTATTATTATTATTAAGAAATTATTTTATGAGACTGTTAAGCTTTATAATGTGAGAAGTAGTAATAATGATAATGATGGTGTACCTACAGTAGAAATATATACATGTAACCTGTGTTAGGTGTGTGTGTGTGTGTGTGTGTGTGTGTCAAGTTGAGTGATCAGTCATATCAGGAAATTACAACAAAATCGTCACTTTGCGTTAAAATGATTCACTTGTGTTTGGTTAGATTGCGTATGTGTGAATGTATGTCTGTTGGATGTGTATGTGTGTGCGTGTGTGTGGATAGGATGTGTGTGCTTGTGTATGGATAGGATGTGTGTGCGTGTGTGTGTGTAAGATGTCTGTCTGTCTGTTTGTATAATATAATTCCTTATGTATGTATAAATGTATATGTATAGCCGTATGTATGTATGTATGTATGTATACGAGGGGAGCGAGAGATAACTCAGAGAGGGGACACACCCCTTATACAGAAGAGGGGAGGATACGCAGAGGGGAAGGAAAGACGGGAGATGGTAAGGGGAAACAATGAAGTGGATGGAGGAGGAGAGGGGAAGGAACACAAGGGGAAAGGAAAAAAGGGGAAACAAGAAAGGGGAGCCGAGGAAGAGGGGAGAGAAGAAAGGGGACAAGGGGATGATGAGGATGGGGTGAACAGGAGATAAGGAAGAAGGGGGAATAAAGAGAAGAGGGGAAGAATGAGGGGGAATTGGAGAAAAAGGGGAATCGAGGGGACAGGGAAGAAGAAAGAGGGGAAAAAGGAGAAGAGGGAGAGGGTAAAGAGGATAAGAGGAAGACGAGAAAGAGGAGAGGGAGAGGGGAATGAGAAGAGGGAGAGGGGAAAGATAAGAGGGAGAGGGGAATGAGAAGAGGGAGAGGGGAAGATACGAGGGAGGGGGGAAAGAGAAGAGGGAGAGGGGAAGATAAGAGGGAAGGGGGAAAGAGGAGAAATGAGAGAGGGGGAAGAAGTGGAAGGGTGATAGAGGGAGGGGGAAGAAGAGGAGCGGAGAGGGAGAAGACGAGGATAGAGGGAGAGGGGAAAGAGAAGATGATAGAAAGAGGGGAAGGGGAAGAATGAGAAAGAAAATAAGCTCAATGAAGATGGGAATAAGAAAGAAAACGTAATAAACCAGAGAAAGAAAATGAGAAGAAGGGATAACTGATAAAAAACTTAATGAATGCATAATAGGGATAAAATGTGATAAAAGGAATAATGGAGACATGGTAATAAAGAACGGAGAAAGGGAAAACTTGATAAATAAAGAGATGAAAGGGTAACTATAAGAGAAATGAAAAGGAGGGTTAGAATAGAAAGGGGAAGAACTAGAGGGGATGGAATGAAAGGGGAAGTAATGAAGAAAGGGGGAAGAGAGACAGGGGAGGAAAGAGAAGAACACAGAGAATAAGATTTTGAGTGTGTAGGGTGTGTGTGTGTGTGTGTGTGTGTGTAGGGTGTGAGTGTAGGGTGTGTGTGTGTGTGTGTGTGTGTGTGCAGGGTGTGAGTGTAGGGTGTGTGTGTGTGAGTGTGTGTAGGGTGTGTGTGTGTGTGTGTGTGTAGGGTGTGTGTGTGTGTTTGTGTGTGTGAGTGTTTGCATGTGTGAGTGTGTAGGGTCTGTGTGTGTTTGTGTGAGTGTTGGATGTGTGTGTATGTGTGTATACTTGTGTGTGTTTATATTATATCATTGGTTGTTTGTGTGCTTGTGTGATCCGTGTTTATGTGTCAATGTGGTGTAATGGTCGGCAAGTGAGCGGACCCGGGTTCGATCCCCAGGCAGGGTGACTATGGGCAAGTTTTTTTACGCCATTTGCCTCTGTCTACCCAACAGTAATTGGGCACCTGGATGTTAATCGTGTTCCGGGGTAATGGTTAGCCAGTGCAGTTGGTGAGTTGTCCGGTCTTCTTCGACTATTCCTTGACACTGGGTCATGCAGCTCGTTAACTTAGGGTGTGGTTGTTGTGTTGGCGACAGCTTCTACACCTTAAACACTGGGTCATGCAGCTCGTTAACTTAGGGTGTGGTTCTTGTGTTAGCGACAGCTTCTACACCTTAAACTCTGGGTCATGCAGCTCGTTAACTTAGGGTGTGGTTCTTGTGTTAGCGACAGCTTCTACACCTTAAACACTGGGTCATGCAGCTTGTTAACTCAGGGTGTGGTTGTTGTGTTGGTGACAGCTTCTACACTTTAAACACTGGGTCATGCAGCTCGTTAACTCAGGGTGTGGTTGCTGTGTTAGCGACAGCTTCTACACCTTAAACCCTGGGTCATGCAGCTCGTTAACTTAGGGTGTGGTTCTTGTGTTGGCGACAGCTTCTACACCTTAAACAAATTCACGCCTAGGAGGCCCTTGGGTCGGCCATCCTCGTTACACGAGGGGCAACATTTATGTATGTATGTATATGTGTAATGTACTGCAGGTGTTTGTGTAGGTTTTAGGACTATGTATGTATGTATGTGGTCTTTTATACGGCTTACGTAGCTATCCGAGTCTGTTTAATTAATTCAGGGTATAATTAGTATTTTGTTTTGGTTTTTCGTTGAATTAATTTATTTGTTACTGCCAATTATTCATATATGATGTGTATTAATTTGTATACCTTTAAGAATTTTATTGAATTAATTTATATATGAAAATATTTGTTTATGTAATTTATATACTTTAACGAATATATATATTTATATATATATATATATATATATATATATATATATATATATATATATATATATATATATATATATTTACTTTTATTTATTTATATTTTAATTTATATAAGTTTGTCGATTTATATATCTATACCGTTAACGGAGCCTTGCTTAGCGTCCCTGTTTATAGAACTCCGTTAACAGAACACTAATGGCAGCGTCTCCGAATATGTCTGTCTGTTAATCTTGACAAAGTATTAATCTACGTCTTAGGTTAGATTGGGTTGTGGTTAGGTTAGGTTACGTTACGTTGTGGTTAAGACTAGATGAAGATATGGTTAGGTTAGGGTAAGGGTAAGATGTAACCTCTTGATTACATTGACTTAACCTCATGAGTACAATGACTACCTCTTGAGTACATTGACTTAACATCTATGCGATTATTAACCTCTTGAGTACATTGACTTAAACTCTTAAATCCGATGAATTAACCTCTTGAGTACGATGACAACATCTCGAGTACAATGGCTCAACATCTTAAGTGACGACTTAATCCGTTGAGTAAGATGATTTTACTTCGTGAGTTCAATGACTTAAATCAGTGCTGGTTAAACTACTCAGGGCTAGTGACACTACTACTTGCACTCAGGCAAGTGACACTACTACTTGCACTCAGGCAAGTGACACTACTACTTGTACTCAGGCTAGTGACACTACTACTTGTACTCAGGCTAGTGACACTACTACTTGTACTCAAGGCTAGTGACACTACTACTTGTACTCAAGGCTAGTGACACTACTACTTGTACTCAGGCTAGTGACACTACTACTTGTACTCAAGGCTAGTGACACTACTACTTGTACTCAAGGCTAGTGACACTACTACTTGTACTCAAGGCTAGTGACACTACTACTTGTACTCAGGCTAGTGACACTACTACTTGTACTCAGGCTAGTGACACTACTACTTGTACTCAAGGCTAGTGACACTACTACTTGTACTCAAGGCTAGTGACACTACTACTTGTACTCAAGGCTAGTGACACTACTACTTGTACTCAAGGCTAGAGGCACTACCGCAGATCTTGAACTGCCCAGGGCTTGTCTACTGTAGTCGCGTTATGATCCTTAATTAAATACCCGTTATGTTGATAATTAAACAATTAAAATGATAATATCCTCTATGTAATGTTAATAATACCACTAATAAATAATTACTGTTATTATATACTGTAAGATTAAAATATACTAATTACAAAGTATATATAATTATATAATGAGTTGATAGGGATTTTAATTGAAACGTGTTTGTGAGTTTTATCAATATTTTCCTTTGTTACGAAAATATATGTAATTTCCACGTAAAATGTGTGTTATATGTTTTCCCTGCGTCTAATATGAGTAACTATCGCATGCTGGGTGAAATATGAAGTCCAGGGATATTATCCATTAACACGTAATCAACTGGCTAAGCTTTTAACGCACAAAAATACTCACATCTGGAGCTGAGTAATTTAGCTACGTTTCTATCCAGCTAAGGTCAATTCCTGGTCCAAATGTCGTCATAATCAACCCTAGCCGCTATTTATTAGTTCTATTATCGCCATATGTCGCGTCATTCTGATTATTCGTCCCCAGAAGTAGAGCGAAAATACCCGCTAACTTTAGCTACAGTGAGATGCAGGGTTGACAAGGCCAGCGTCCGCCACCTGCCATCTAGCGGCCGCCACCTCAACTATCGTCAGCCATCACCGGCGGCCGCTAGGTGTCAGCACTTACCGATGGAGGTAGAATATTGAATACAGCAATTGATTTCCCCAGCTTCCCCTATTCCTGTGGATTATCTTCCCCCTTTCTATGCTATTCCTCTTTAGATTTGCGATAAGCTATTTATATTTCATTAAATAGTTATTTCTTCTGTTATTGAATTTCTATTGTTAAAGCGCTTACTGCTATCATACTTCCGCTATCACCACCATCAATCCACCGTCACCACCACTCACCATCACCACCCATTGTCACCCTATCATGCATTATCACCACCACCTACTGTCACCCCAATCACCCATTATGACCACCACCCATTATGACCACTATCACCACCAACCATTATCACCACTACCACCACCACCCATTATCACCACCACCCATTATCACCACCAACCATTATCACCACCAACCATTATCACCACCACCCATTATCACCACTTCCCATTAGTTTGACCTAATATTCTAATCTTGTTTTACAATTATCATCATTTTTCCCTCTCCCCTCCATTATCTCCCCTCCCCCTCTCCCCTCGCTCTTTCCCCTCCCCCTCACCCTTCATTATCTCACCTTCCCCTCTCCCTTCATTCTCTCCCCTCTCCATTGTTCGTTCCCCTCCCCTTCTCTCCTCATCTTCCCCTCCCACACCCTTCATCTCCTCCCTTCCCCCCACCCTTCATCTTCTCCCTCCCTCCCACCCTTCATCTCCCTCCCCCCACCCTTCATCTCCCTCCCCCCACCCTTCATCTTCTCCCTCCCCCCACCCTTCATCTTCTCCCTCCCCCCCACCCTTCATCTTCTCCCTCCCTCCCACCCTTCATCTCCTCCCTCCCCCCCCACCCTTCATCTTCTCCCTCCCTCCCACCCTTCATCTTCTCCCTCCCCCCACCCTTCATCTTCCCCTCCCCTCCCCCTTTATCACCAATCTCCCTCTTCTGATATTAGCATTTGTAACTACATTCACCGTCATTCTCTCTCTCTCCACATTACAAAAAATCAACACAACCTTTATCATTATTATTGTATTGTATTTTATTATTATTATTACCCAGATGTGCCACAAATTAATTAAAGGTACTTGACCCAATTACACATTTACCACACACCCCACCCTCTATTTCCCCTCCCCCTCCTTCTCCCTCCTCCCCTACCCATTTTTCTCTCCCTCCCCCTTTTTCTCTCTCCCCTCCCCCTTTTTCTCTCTCCCCCTCCCCCTTTCTCTCCCCTCCCCCTTTCTCCCCCCTCCCCCTTTCTCTCCCCATATCGTTCACAGCCATCCGTCCCCGAAGCGCGTGACCTTGTGCTTGGGTACGATGAGTCTCTCGCTACTGTGAAATCTATATATAATTGCTTTCTGTTTAGTGCTTGTCTGCCAGGAGAGTGATGGGGGGGGGGGGGGGTGGGGTTAGAGGGGGAAGGGTAAGTGTGAAGGGGAGTTGTTTGATTTATGTTGTGTACATAATAATAATAATAATTAAATATTAATAACAAATACGTAATAAAAATATTAATAAATAATAACAAAAAATAATAATAAAAATAGTAATAAATAATAACAATAATAATATTAATAACAAATAATAATAACAATAATAATAATAATAGCTGTATAGTAATAAAAAAAAATTATAAGTAACCGTGTATTGAAAAGGTGTATGTATGACTGTGTGCGTATTTGTGTATGTGTGTGCGTAAACATTTTAAAATATTATTCTTCAGAACTGATTAAAATTTGTTGTATATACTAAATAGAATTCCAGGATGTGTAATGTATAACTTGTATTTTTTTATACATAATTGCTGTATGTATGTATAGAATACCAATTGGAATATAAAACAAAATTCTCAACCATTATTTTTTATTGTTACAAATTGATAACCATTTTTAAGTACATTACATCGTCTGGCAGCCCCGTGTTGTTGCCAGGGTAGCTCACCCAAACTATCGTACTGCATTAAATAGGTATACATACGTTGGGACCTATTTCTTGTAGGTTAAATAGGCCCCAATTCTAGTCTAGGTTCATTAAGACTGGGCACCAAATTTCGATGTTTTGGTCAGCTTGGGGCCCATTAGGACAAGTTGGGGCCCATTAAGGCATAATTAGTTGATGACAAACGATGCATTCAACTTAAATTACAATAAAATGATTCGTATGTACAATGAATTAGTTTATATATATATTACTTATTTATTCAACTAAATTATCTCATAGAAATAACTATTGGAAGTTTTATCTCCTCAAGTATATGTTGTTTTGCCATTGTTCTGGGGGGTTATATCAGGGGTTCAGGGATGTTAAGGGGTTATATCAGGGGTTCAGGGATGTTAAGGGGTTATATCAGGGGTTCAGGGATGTTAAGGGGTTATATCAAGGGTTCAGGGATGTTAAGGGGTCATATCAGGGGTTCAGGGATGTTAAGGGGTCATACCAGGGGTTCAGGGATGTTAAGGGGTCATATCAGGGGTTCAGGGATGTTAAGGGGTCATATCAGGGGTTCAGGGATGTTAAGGGGTTATATCAGGGGTTCAGGGATGTTAAGGGGTTATGTCAGGGGTTCAGGGATGTTAAGGGGTTATATCAGGGGTTCAGGGATGTTAAGGGGTCATATCAGGGGTTCAAAGTTCCATTATTACCCTTAACATATAAACACCTCTATTATGGCGCTGTGACATAAACACCTTCCATAATAACCCTGGTGGCGAGAGAAGCAACTATATTGACTCTTATATGACCCCAAAAAAACAATAACATTTGACATGACGGGAATATAGTCCATAATAACCATAAAGCTGAAATAAAACACATTTATAATGATACCAATGGCGTATAAAAGAGTAGGATCGCCCCCTCTCCTACCCAACCCCTCCTTAGGAATCCTTCTACTCGGTCTTGGAGGAAGGATAGGACAACACGTAATACACACGCAGGCTCTCAAAGAATCCGACAGAACACACTATTGCAGTGAAGATGTATAGAGCCTTGTCAATTGTTCCTCCTTTAACGTGCACTGGCAGGCCATTAGGGAGCTGGGGGAGAGATAGATAGATAGATAGACATTCATTCAGTAAAATTGCAACACAAGTTTACATTTCGTTCAGCATGTAAACAGACAATACAGGTATACAGTTCAGCATGTATATAGATATTGCAGGTATATAGACAATACAGGTATATAGTTCAGCATGTATATAGACAATGCAGGTATACAGTTCAGCATGTATATAGATATTGCAGGTATATAGACAATACAGGTATATAGTTAAGCATGTATATAGACAATGCAGGTATATAGTTCAGCATGTATATAGACAATGCAGGTATACAGTTCAGCATGTATATAAATATTGCAGGTATATAGACAATACAGGTATATAGTTCAGCATGTATATAGACAATGCAGGTATACAGTTCAGCATGTATATAGACAATGCAGGTATACATCTCTGTCACACATACACACACACAGTACCTGGAACAGCTTCAT
Organism: Homarus gammarus; assembly: GCA_958450375.1. NCBI lineage: Eukaryota > Metazoa > Arthropoda > Malacostraca > Decapoda > Nephropidae > Homarus > Homarus gammarus. The sequence goes on along the minus strand of CAUDMG010001731.1, from coordinate 95,959 downwards.
TTTCTGCTGTAAATATTTGGGCACCTCAGCATACCCCTGGCTGGGTGCCTTACCGCTGAGTCTTGCTGCTGGCACTCCTAGTCTCAGTGCCTGTTGGGGGGAAGACAGTACTATAATATGGTGGATTATAGTGGAAGACAGTGCTATAATATGATGCCTTAGAGGCTTAGACGGATGTAACGATTATAGAATAATATGGGAAATAAACGCAAAGAGAAAATATATCAGTAACGAAACATGATAAAGGAGAAGAAATAATATGCTAAATAACTAACTAATGAATAAATAAACCACTACTAAGAAAATAACAGTAAAGACAGTTGTCTTTACTAAAACAAAACAATAATATTACTAATCTTTAAAATAAATCGTCAATATACTGTTGCTGCGTTACCGTATATATTTTCGTATATATTATTACATCTACACGCGAAATAAATACAAATATTAGAATATATTTAATTAATAATGTGATGACGAAATGGTGTTTGTTTTGAGTGTATTAAATTCATTTACGCGGGAAAACTATGCTTGGATCAGCTGTTTCAGTATTTACATGGCACGCCGAGTTGCCGATCAATATATATATTTTTTTTTTACTGTAGTATGTCGTAATTTCGAGAAAAAAAATATGCACTTACAAGTAATATGTAAAATTGTTGGGTAATATTTTAATTTATTTTTTTCTGATTATAAAAACTGAAATATATATACAAAATTGATAATGGTGGCATTTTCCTACCTATTTGTCCAGTGATATTATTATTATTATTATTATTATTATTATTATTATTATTATTATTATTATTAATTATTATTATTATTATCACTGGCGAGATTAAATAACAGAAAAATACCATATACCAAAGCACATAACACAGGTAATTATAATATTTAAACATTGGCTATTTTACTAGGACAAACGTAACTAACGGAAGTTATTTTTTACAACACGCAGCAGGGGATATGACATGGCATTTTCCAGCAATGTGTTGAGATAAGTGTGTTTAGTAGTGATGGTAACAGCCAGGGTGCATCTACAGCAGAAATTTCGTACCGTAAATATTATAGTATTCGTTTGCTTCGAGCGGTACACACAAGTCATTAGGATAACTATTTCTCTAATGGTCCGTTGTATAAATTTTCCTCGTAAACTAAGATATGATTTAATTGATTTTAACTTGAACTAAAATAAAAAATAAACATACAGACTTTATAGGTTACGTTAATATTATATCCATGCTGGTGAATTTATTCTTAGTTAAATTTAGTTCAGTATTTTCACCAGATTTAATGTTAATTTTGGGATATTTTTCGAGTTTTAGATCAAAGTTAAATAATTATGTGGATTTTCAATGTTTTCACTTACGAGGAATATTTGTACGATTCTTGTGACTGGGGAAGTTAGGCGGCTTCGTCATTGATATCATATTGCTCTGTTTAGCTGACAACCGCCATTACTAATCACTAAACTCAAAATACACTCCAGTCTTAATAACTGCTTAAATATACTCTCCTATTCACTAATAACTAAAATAATGACTGATATTGATGTATATAAGTAATTATATCCGTAATTAAGAGCAAAGGTTAGTTAATGATACGATTAAAGTAAGGCACCGTCTCCAGATCGGGAAAACACGGCAATAATTTATACTTACGTTTGCCGTTTGGCGTGATGCTGCGACACACATCCTACCAGCGACGACCCCGAGTTTATAAGACATGGTGAAGATGGTGTTAATAGTGGTGATGGTGTAATAATGTTGTGTAGTGGACGGTAAAACGGGAAGAAGCAAGTGATGATAAGAGATACTGTACTCACTCAACCCCCCCAGAACGACAGGGTTGCAAAGGCACAAGTCTAGTGGTGGTCGTGGATGCCAAGTACAGTGCTTTTGAGCAGCTTTTGCTACTCTGCTTGCTTCTGTAAAATAAATGGTGACCAAACTAATGAAAATAATTTATACAAATAATGATTAACTAAATGAAGTAATGAATATATCACTGAACAAACTACTGAAGAAACTAATGAATAAAGTACTGAATGAACCCATGAATAAATCATTAATAAGCCAATGGATAAACTTATAACTATATACGTACTTTATTCCAAGTTGTTGTTCGTACGTAAATATATCTTCATAGGCTTCGTTCACATTAGATTACACTTAATCCATCTACCCAACGATTTTGTAATTCAGTCTCGCTTATTCATTTACCATAACAATTTCTATCACCTAATATTATGCATATAGGATTATGATGAGTAAGTAAGGCTTGTTTAATAGTGTGTTTACGACTGCTGAGTGGGTGTACTCTGTGACCCCATATCATAATTTTGTTTACATTTCACTTTTGCATCTTATTCGCCTTTTGGCAACGCGTTCATAGATCGATTATATTAAATCTCCATTTATTCAGTTACTCTGTTAGTTTATTCATCTTAATATTAGGGAATTACAATGATATTTGATATGTTGTCATTTAAATCATGGCGGGAGTCGACAAGCAGATTGCTAACGTTAGCAGGTGAGGCTAAGTATTGGCGGCACTGCTTTCCTCGTGCTGCCATCTAGCGGCCGCTACATCAAGGACGTACCTTCACAAATTTCATTAAATTTGCTTGTATTTACTGACTTATTGATGATACTCACTGGCTATATCATTCTCAGAGCCTTAATCATTCTTTAACGAGGATAATGATTACTATTATCAATACGGAAGTATACGCGTCTATTATTTTCAATTACTGTCCTACGGAGTAACTAACATGTTACTATTTATATGTGATGCTGCAAGTCACGTACACCTGTCACTGTTGCCATCTTGGTTCACTGTGTAACAATAATAATAGTAAAAGTAATAATGATAATAACCGTGATGATGATAATAATGATAATGATAATGAGTTTTTCTCGAGAATTCAGTCTCTGGTGTATATATAACCTGATAGGGTAAAATTTGCGATGTTTTAGAATATTTACTGTAGTATATGCAAAATGGAATCTTTTATTGAAGTTTATTGGTGTTAATGTTAAGTAATTACAATACTAAAGTTGGTAGTAGTAGCTGTAGTAGTAGTAGTAGTAATAGTAATTATTAATAAATGGAACTACAAAGATTTTGATATGTATGCAAACAGTATGTATAGATTAATAAAATACGAATTATGATAAATATACATAAATATTTGATTCATTGATATAGCATACATAGAGCATACATAGTATCATACATAAAGTAGTGCCGTAATTACTTATTGCGTAAATATTTATATACATATACATATGATACAGACCGCCGTGCGTACACATTTGCTCATACATGCGCATACATATACTTATATACGCACTTACAGGTATACGAGTATGTATACACATACATATAAACACACTCACATACATAAACTAATACGTGCTTACACTCATACATACAGTCTGTACATACATACTGCTTCGATAGACTGATAGATAACAGCAGGTATATACGATAGACTGATAGATAACAGCAGTAAATTCGATAGACTGAGAGATAACAGTAGGTATATACGATAGACTGATAGATAACAGCAGGTATATACGATAGACTGATAGATAACAGCAGGTATATACGATAGATTGATAGATAACAGCAGGTATATACGATAGATTGATAGATAACAGCAGGTATATACGATAGACTGATAGATAACAGCAGGTATATACGATAGACTGATAGATAACAGCAGGTATATACGACAGACTGATAGATAAAATACCTTGAGGTCAGTATATACCGCACAATCAATAGACGGGTATATACAGGGTCTTGTGGTGCTACATTTAGCGGTGTTCGCCCATTAATCACCTTCTTGTCCTGGGTGACGTCATCATCTGTCTCAATCTGTCCACATGCGTCTGGGACATGTTATGAACCCCGTTATGGTGAGCTTTTGTCCCCCAGTTGACCTAGTTTACCCTCCCATCCTCCCTCCATCTCATTACTCTTCCCTCCCACTGACCCTTCCTCTGGCCTCATTAACCTCCCTCCCTCCCTCCCTCCCTCCTTCCTTCCCTCCTTCCTCCCCACTAACTCTTCCTCTCCCCCCCTTAACCTTCCCTCCTCCCGCTTCACTAAACCCTCCCTCCCTCCATTCCCTCCCTACTCCGCATTCCCTCCCTACCCTCCCCATTCCTCCTTCCCTCCCTCCACAGCTTACACCTCTTCCTTCCACATTCCTTCCCCTCCCTCTTTCCCTCTCCACTTTCCTCCTTCCCTCCCTCCACTCCCTCCCTCCCCCCCCCCTCCCTCCAGACATAACACAATACGTTAGCCAATAGGGAAAGTCTATCACTTGACGTCACAACGGAGGTCAGTCTTATACCTGTACAATGACAAATAATAATAATAATAATAATAATAATGATGATGATTTGAAGTTAGGGTTAGGTTAGGTTAGGTGGTTAGGTTAGGGGTTAGGTTACCACACAGTTATTTATATTTATATTTTCCTACACCTGCCTAAGTCACTTAACATACAATTACTCTGAACTGCTGGAACAAGTGAACGAACCTCAGAAAAAGAACGAACCTTAGAACAAGAAACTGCTGGAACAAAGAACGAACCTTAGAACAAGAAACTGCTGGAACAAAGAACGAACCTTAGAACAAGAAACTGCTGGAACAAGTGAACGAACTTCGGACCAAGAAACTGCTGGAACAAGTGAACGAACCTCGGAACAAGAAACTGCTGGAAAAAAGAACGAACCTCGGAACAAGAAACTGCTGGAACAAAGAACGAACCTTAGAACAAGAAACTGCTGGAACAAGTGAACGAACCTTAGAACAAGAAACTGCTGGAACAAAGAACGAACCTTAGAACAAGAAACTGCTGGAACAAGTGAACGAACCTTAGAACAAGAAACTGCTGGAACACGTGAACGAACCTCAGAACAAGAAACTGCCGGAACACGTGAACGATTCTTGGAACTTACTGGTGTTTCAGCAGGTTTCACGCTTGTTGCCACGTCAATATATGCAATACCTCACGACACTTGCAACGTGTGCAATTTGAGAAGGTGGAAGTTGACCACAAGAGGTTGCCAGTTAGTTCCCGGAGACAGTGGGTTTAATTTACCACAATGGTTGTTTGTTTTGGTTAATTTGGGTTGTTATTGTTCGTTCATTTAACCTAACTTAACTTATCTTGGTCCAAAATTAATCTAACTTATCCAGAATTAACCTAACCTGATCCTAACTTAACCTGACCTAACCTAATCCAACCCTAGCCTAACCTAACCTAATCCAACCCTAGCCTAGCCTAACCTAATCCAACCCTAACCTAACTTAACCTAATCCCAAAATTAATCTAACTTATCCAGAATTAATCTAACCTGATCCTAACTTAACCTGACCTAACCTAATCCAACCCTAGCCTAGCCTAACCTAATCCAACCCTAGCCTAGCCTAACCTAATCCAACCCTAGCCTAGCCTAACCTAATCCAACCCTAACCTAACCTGATCCAACCCTAACCTTACCTCCTTAATCCTACCTGAATCTTACCTGAATTAACTATATGAAAAAAGGGTTAAATTGTGCAGTTTACACCATTACACACGGTGACATTAAGGTCGATATTGTACTCGACCACCTTCACTTCCTCAATTGTCAAGTCAGGTGCCCATTCACAGCTGGGTGGACTGTGGGTGCCTCGAATCTCGACAATCAACATAACTCCTTGATGAAGATAGATTTCCCTTAGGAAGGTTTAACCCTTTGAGAACGATGGTGTGACCCTTTGAGGACGCTGGTTTAACCCTTTGAGGACGATGATTTAACCCTTTGAGGACGACACTTACACTATCGTCCAGGAGGTGTTATCAACCATTCTTGAGACACGGTTTAAAAATTTGTAGTTTGTCGTGTTAGTTTGACATTAATTAACCTGTAAGAATTATTATCAACCATCTCTATCTCTTATCTTCCCTCTCTTTGTCCTGGTTATTATCGTTAATTACTCGTTTATTCCTTTCTATTATCGGTTTATTGAGGTGAGTTGGTATTCCATGGCCGATACGGTTTCATTCGTGCTATAAACACAAATAAGAAGGCAAAGCGAGGCTACCAAGCTTGCAAAACAATAACACACAACATGGCGCGCACGTTCCACCGCCAGTCACCAGCGAGTATTAGAAAGCGCGCCAAATCCATCCTACCAATAAGAAGAGAGCCAACCTCATATGGAGTGTATTGTGTAAACATGGACTATTTCACGATTGTATACCGTCAGCGAATACTTGTAGTGTATCAGTTGAGGAAATCTTTGTGAACATAGAGGCGAGGTTGATATGAAAGGCCGTGTTGTTGACTTTATCTCCGGGAATCAGTCACGCTGCAGCAGAATTCAATGTTTGTTGACGTTTGAGCGCGCGTGTTAATGTGTATTCTCTGTTTATTATTGTGTATGTATATCCATGTGGGTTATTGTATGTTTATCTATGTTGTATATGTGTTATTGTATGTATACCTGTGGTCAGCATGCTCGCCTCCCAAGCGAACGGACCCGAATTCGATCCCCAGGCAGGGTGAAACTATGGGCAAGTTTCTTTACGCCATTTGCCTCTGTCTACCCAGCAGTAATTGGGGACCTGGATGTTAATTGATTTGCTGATCGTGTTCCGGGGTAATGGTTAGCCAGTGCAGTTGGCGAGTTGTCCGGTCTTCTTGGACTATTCCTTGATACTGGGTCATGCAGCTCGTTAACTCAGGGTGTGGTTGTTGTGTTGGCGACAGCTTCTACACCTTACACAAATTCACGCCCAGGAGGCCCTTGGGTCGGCCATCCTCGCTACAGGAGAGGCAACCATTATTGTGTATTTACCTGTGTTACTGTATGTATACCTATGTAACGTGTTGTTGCGTTATTATTGAACTACAGTACTGTATATATATATATATATATATATGTATAACACAACATTAATAGTATTTTAACACGACGTATTAACATTTTTTCTTGGAACAGTCATGCACACGTTTATGACATAAACCTGGAGTCACGTACACGTTTACAGGAGTGAAGAAATGTGTGTGTGTGTGTGTGTGTGTGTGTGTGTGTGTGTTTTGTCGTTGTGTGTGTGTGTGTGTGTGTTTTGTCGTTGTGTGTGTGTGTGTGTTTTGTCTATGATATTTTGTAGCCTGCGAGGACAATTTAACATCCAAACACAGAAAAATTTAACATAGACACTAGACAAATTTAACATCCCAATTTAAGGAAAATATTAACATAACTGATACAAACGTTTGAGTAAAGTCCAACCCAAATAATTCGAGGAAAATTTAACAGGAAACACCTTTGAGTTGACGTGACCAGAGATGAGGACTCCCAAGTGTCATATCTAGTAACTTAAGGTCATGTCATAATCTTCCTATTTTACATTTTTTTTTTAATTATACTCGATAGCTTAAGGTATTATACTCCAGTGGTATAGCTTGATAATTGAGTATGCTGGTATATCGGATCATGACAGTGGTATATTTCGTTATATTAAAGAAGAATATAAAGACAATCAATAAAAATATTAAATGTGGACTAAGTAGGAATAAAAATAAATAAAATGATAATAGAAGAGAGAGAGAGAGAGAGAGAGAGAGAGAGAGAGAGAGAGAGGGGTAATAAATTAGCTAAGACTACACAATTTGCCGCTTTAAATTTTCCCGCCAAAATGAGGTGTTAAATGGCAGAGTGGAAACTTATGTCAGAGAGAGTAGTGGTGATGAGGGGTAGTGGTGATGAGGGGTAGTGGTGTATAGTAGTGGTGATGAGGGGTAGTGGTGTGTAGTAGTGGTGATGAGGGGTAGTGGTGATGAGGGGTAGTGGTGTATAGTAGTGGTGATGAGGGGTAGTGGTGTGTAGTAGTGGTGATGAGGGGTAGTGGTGATGAGGGGTAGTGGTGTGTAGTAGTGGTGATGAGGGGTAGTGGTGTGTAGTAGTGGTGATGAGGGGCAGTGGTGATGAGGGGTAGTGGTGTGTAGTAGTGGTGATGAGGGGTAGTGGTGTGTAGTAGTGGTGATGAGGGGCAGTGGTGATGAGGGGTAGTGGTGATGAGGGGTAGTGGTGTGTAGTAGTGGTGATGAGGGGTAGTGGTGATGAGGGGTAGTGGTGATGAGGGGTAGTGGTGTGTAGTAGTGGTGATGAGGGGTAGTGGTGATGAGGGGTAGTGGTGATGAGGGGTAGTGGTGATGAGGAGTAGTGGTGATGAGGGGTAGTGGTGATGAGGGGTAGTGGTGATGAGGGGTAGTGGTGATGAGGGGTAGTGGTGATGAGGGGTAGTGGCGATGAAGGGTAGTGGTGATGAGGGGTAGTGGTGATGAGGGGTAGTGGTGATGAGGAGTAGTGGTGATGAGGGGTAGTGGTGATGAGGGGTAGTGGTGATGAAGGGTAGTGGTGTGTAGTAGTGGGGATTGGGGCCAATATTTCTGTAGTGGATTAGTCATTTACTCTTAATTGGTGATTCGGGTTTGATTGTGAATGATTCGGTGTATTGATGATTCGGGTTAATTAATACCCCTTTCTTAACTATTTAACAAGCCAATTACATAACAAATAACACACGAAAGGACTTAACAACTCAATTAGCTTAGATAACACTCCATAAAGTACATCTAGGTCAGGAGAGAACTTATAACACCTTCATATAAGTACAAGAACGTCCTTAAGATCCTAACTACGTAATTACTTATAATGGTATAAGTATTTAATAACTCGTGAGTAGTTGGAGGGGAGTATTGTCGTGGTCCGTATTGCAGATGACACCTGAAGGATAGTCACCGCCTCCCTAGTTTAGTTCACCTGATTTTTTGGTCGTGTTAGGATGAGGATGTTGCTAGGATGATTTGGTGTCCTTAGGTTAGGTTAGATTAAGGAAAAATAATTCCAATTAATGTTATAGAAATATTATATAATTCTTCAGTTATGTTTAATTAATGTGAATGTTTAGATTATTTTTATTTATTTCGTAATTTTTTTTAATTGTTTTTATCGTGACCTGTGGCGTGGTAACTCCTTAGAGTGTTGCCATCAAGCAGTCATGTGTTTTATCCCCACACGCACATGAGTCATCGCCCGCCTCTTCAATATGGCGGATGTTAACTATACCACCACGAACTAAAACCCCGATTAAATCTTCTTATTTTCCAGGCGATACAAACAAAACTAATCTTATCCCTCCCCCCCCCAAAAAAAATAATAATTAACCTCATATATATTTGTTAATTTTCCTTCGATTATATATGATTAGGTTTTATATTTAATTAACAAGCCAAGAAGTTTAAGCAATTTGGGCGTTCGTGTTCGCGGATATTTCCTAACACAAGTCATCATTCAGTGTCTGAATGACGATGTTGCTTGGATGAGATGAATAATTAGGGCAAGGTAATACACCCTTAGGCACTGTCAGGGCGAGGTAATACACCCTTAGGCACTGTCAGGGCGAGGTAATACACCCTTAGGCACTGTCAGGGCCAGGTAATACACCCTTAGGCACTGTCAGGGTGAGGTAATACACCCTTAGGCACTGTCAGGGCCAGGTAATACACCCTTTGACTCTACTGGGGTGTATACAACTAAGGTGTGTATATCGGCTTCACGACCTATACAGCGAAATGCATTACGTAATACAGTCATAAATACGCATGTCCTTGTGTGTATGCTTTTGGTGTATTGTGTATTTTTCTGTATTTTAGTTCGGCTCTATGTATGTGTGTGATAGCTGGGTGAGATGCGCTGACAAGCTCTATGTGCGTCAGTTTAATAGGATAAAGAGTTTGTTTTAGGTAGTCAGCTGCGCCCTGGTTCCTCTCCCAGGCTGTTGCCAAGCACCCGGGTTACATAAATTAATCCCTAACAACAATGGAAAGAAGCTGGGGTGGATATCTCTCGATGGTCAGTTATCCATGGTGATTTTTTTTATTTAAATTTGAGGTGTATAATGGATAGACTGATATATTGGATAGATTAATGGTAGATGAGGCTGTAGGATGGGATAGACGGAGAATGGCGTGGGTGAGGGAGGGCCTCGGAGGTATGCAGCGGTGGGCGTGGCTGTACCTGGCAGCAGCGTACGCCATCTCGCTGCCAGACATACGAGGCTGTTTTGGTCACTTTCTACTTAACATATATACCAATTTCCTCTCCCATATATACTAACCACACAACCCTATAAGATATATATTTTAAATTCTATACATCCTAAAAAGTGACAATATGTAGTTTGATATATTTTTGTACATTTTGTTAACCGCGTTTCGTTTGTCTTCTTTACCTGTTAGCAAGAAATTTGATTCGAGTAATAATCACCATTCAACATCTCGCTCTTCCATATATAACCTTATTTATATCCTAATATAACTCGTATATATAAAATAACCTCATGATATATAAATAAAATGAAATTATATATTGATTTTATTTTGTTATTACCGGTATAAAAACTTATTAAAAAAAAATAGAGTAGGTTTAAATACGATGTGGCAACTGTGCGGGTGTTGGAGGGTTGAGGCGGCAAACTCAACTTTCTCGCCACAGTCTGTGTCTACCTCTCGTGAGATATACAACGACCTCATTACTTCCTCACGTCTCCCATCACCTCCTAAATAAGGTAAGAAACACCATTAATCACTATGTACAAGATGTCTACCCGTATTAAGTGTTGAGTAACCTTAATATTCCCAGTTTTTTTGGTTCTCGGGGGAAATATTTTGCACCGCCTCGCCCGCCATTGTTTACTCCGGGTTACAAAGACTCGGTCAGGATGCTTGTGAGTTTTGCTCGGGTTTTATGTAAATTAACAAGAAATGGTTGGCGAGGCTTTGTTACCGCTACTGTCCTGGCGTTAATCTCACCCCTACAGCACGTTATACGCAGACTTAACGACATTAACGAATATTCGCTTCGTTGAACATCAGGTCACGTGGAATCTCATCTCCCGAGGTGAAACTTATTAAAAAAATATCTTTCATTTCCTCTTGAATTTAAAAATAAAAACCAACATTATTTTCTACTCAATTTTTAACGTATTTTTCATATTAATATTTTTTAGGATATAATAATAGTGTATTATATATATTTTTTAATTGAGAAATGTGATAAAATAGCGTCGCGTCTCAAGCCGGCTAACACTAGATATTGTATGACAAGCCTCAGGTGTTCACGGCTGGCTAGGAGGCGTGGGGCTGGGTGCTAGGAGGGGACGTGTGGCGGGGTGCTAGGAGGGGACGTGTGGCGGGGTGCTAGGAGGGGACGTGTGGCGGGGTGCTAGGAGGACAAGTGGCTGGGTGTTGGGAGAACAAGTGGCTGGGTGCTGGAACGTTTGGGTGAATAGTAATATCCGGTGTGGACAAGAGATTAAGACACGATATATGGGGGTGTCCAAGGTGTCGTCCACATATCAACTGGGACATGTAAGCGATAACACATAAGTAGAGGTGTCCAGAATGTCCACAAAATATTAGGACAGCGTGATGGGATTAATGTTTGTTACAGGAAGGTTTAGGACGTCAACGATAGCATATGTATAGAGTTTGTCCAGGGTGTCCAAAAGTGGTTAGGATACCATTAATAACAGGGATAAACACGCAAGGGAATGTCCTACAGGTCCACGGTGTCCTTAAGTGGTGTCCAGATGCTGTGAGGAGAAAACAGGCCATTTTATTAACCCGTTTTCCGCCATTGTGTTGAGCTGCCCCTTGGAGAACATCTTTATCCGCCATCTTGATTTTTGCCGTCTGTCACAAAACTTTGTCCGCGAAATTACTCAAAAACTAATCACCAGAGAGGAATGAAAGTTTGTAGGGAAGTTTATATAGTTTCTTGGATTGTCTGATTAAAATGTGAAGGCGTTGGTTTTGGCTGCTGTTCATCCGTACGTCCGTCACTCCAATTTTTGTACGCGAAATTACTCCAAAGTTATTCATCATATTGGAGTGAAAGTTTGTAGGGGAGTTTGGGGAATATCTGATTCAACTTTGAAGGTATTTTGTAATTTTTTTTAATGTGTATGGAATTTTTTTAATCAACGCTACCACTTGTTTTACCTTTGGGCGTGGCAGGGAGGGCGTGTAGGAGTCGAACATGAGGGCGTATAGGTGATGGGGGTCGAGTATGAGGGCGTGTAGGTACCAGGGGTCGAGTATGAGGGCGTGTAGGTACCAGGGGTCGAGTATGAGGGCGTGTAGGTATCAGGGGTCGAGTATGAGGGCGTGTAGGTATCAGGGGTCGAGTATGAGGGCGTGTAGGTATCAGGGGTCGAGTATGAGGGCGTGTAGGTATCAGGGGTCGAGTATGAGGGCGTGTAGGTGCGAGGGGTCGAGTATGAGGGCGTGTAGGTACCAGGGGTTAGTATGAGGGCGTGGTAGGAAGGCGTGGGGGGGGGGGGGCACTGCGTCAAGTTAACATGTTTTAGTGTTTGGTGGCGGTTGAGTTGCTCACCTTTAAGGCTGGCGGCAGACAGCGTGGGTGTGTGCGTATGTCCTGTGCGTTCATGGCTGTCTGGCTAGCTGTCTCTCGCCGTCAGTAGTGTATATGGCTGTTTAACCACATGTCTGTCTTTTTGTATCTCCGTCAATAAGGTTCATATGGCTGTCTGTGTATAGCATTATGAGCGTCTGTTTGATGGTGTACATGGCAGTATGGTGGTGTACATGAGGGAGGCTGCCTTTGTGCATGACTGCGTGTATGCAGAAATGTATTCGTGCGCATCCCTTTTTGTGTGCGTGTGTGTGCGTGCTTGAGTGTGCGTCCGTGTGGTGGTCGACCGTAGCCTGGAGGGATAGAGAGGAGGCTAATGACGAAGGGAGGGATGGTAGGAGAAAGAGAGAGGATGAGGGAAGGAAAGAGAGAGAAGGTAAGGGAAGGAAGGTGGGAGAGAGAGGGTGAGGGGTGGAAGGAGAGAGAGAGAGGGTGAGGGAAGGAAGGAGAGAGAGGGTGAGGGGTGGAAGGAGAGAGAGAGAGGGTGAGGGAAGGAAGGAGAGAGAGGGTGAGAGGTGAGAGGGAGGATGAGGGAAGGAAGGAGAAAGGTAACGGGGAAACAAGGGAGGGAGGGAGAAGGCAACGAGAGAGACAGGGAGGAAATGCTTGAAGGAAAGAGAGAGAGAACTGTACACGCCTCTGCTCGGTCAGGCAACAGACGAGCGATCATTAGCCTGGCGTACTTCACCATTAAGTGTTTCAATGAGGGGTGGAGTTCGCCAGGCGCTGCTGATTACTCTCTCTCTCTCTCTCTCTCTCTCTCTCTGCACAATCAACGCACAGCCCCACGGAGACACACACACAGTCTAATACACACACACACACACACACACACACACACACACACACACACACACACACATCAATAAACCCGTAATTAAACAATATTAAAAAGGCCATTTAAATTAAGTATCTAGATATAGTAAATTGTCTTTGTTTTGTGTGTGTGGGGGGGGGGGGGGGCATCGTGTATGGGTGTCACAATGCCACTCCCTCCTCCTGTAGACTGGGTCACTGGTTCGATCCCCGGGCATTTAACGCCTTGAGTACGATGACTGCAAAGAGTTATCGTCGTACTCGGAGGTTAAGTCATCGTACTCAAGGTGTTAAATCATTGTATTCAAGGGGTTAAGTCATCGTACTTAAATGGTTGAATCATCGTATTCAAGGGGTTAAATCATCGTATTCAAGGGGTTAAATCATCGTACTTAAATGGTTAAATCATCGTACTTAAATGGTTAAATCATCGTATTCAAGGGGTTAAATCAACTTCCTGTCCCCCCCCCCCTCCCTTCCCATCAAAAATCTATATATTTTATTCATTTATTTTCTCTATACCAACTTCCTTTGACGTAAGAATCTACCCAATTAAAATTTTTCTCACAGGATGATATTGTTTACGTTTATATTTATATATGATTAATGCGTCGTCTCTACTGGGATACGAATACAGTAATGATTTATTTGTTGTATTTTTTAGTGGAATTTTGTTGTATTATAAAATTATTCGTTTAAAATGGGTTATATTTTTAGTAAAAGTCTTTGATATTGTGATTTTGTTAAATTTAGAAATATTATTGTTACATAGATTTCAGAATGGCGGTATATACAGGTACATTGCTTTCATGATTAAGGTACAGTTACATGAATGTCTGAATAATGGAACAGGTACTTCGGATTACAGGTACATGAGTGGGTAGGTACGTTACAGGCAGAGCAGAATACAGGTACAGTCTTTGGTTACAGTATAGATGGGTCGTTGTACCGTGGTGGTTTGACTTGTACCTGAAAACAAAAGAATAAACTGTATTTTTACTGTAATTACCTCATGGGAGACACCTGTAGTGGGGGGGGGGGGAGGGGAGGGGGGTGGAAGGGAGTGGCAGTGGTGATTCATGCTAGAGTCACGTCCTTCTTTCCCCCTCCCCCCTCTTCCTCCCTCCATGTACTCCCGCCCCCCTTCCTCCCTCTCTCTCCACGATACGATCTTGAACCCTCCATGACCCTTCCTCCCTCCCTCCCTCCCTCCCTCCCTCCCTCTCTCCCTCCCTCCCTCCCTCATCCTTCCTGTTTATCTCTCGTTTTTACCCTTACTACCTCCCTCCCTTCCCTCTTTCCTACTCCTCCCTCAATCCTCCCCCTTCCCTTCTTCCCCATCTCTCCCATTTCTCCCTCCTACCCTTTATTTCCTATTTCTTCCTCACTCCTACCCCTCCCTCTTCCCCCCCCCCCCTTCTCCCCTCACTCCTACCCCCCCTACTGCAGCAGTAAGGGACACCCATGGTTCGTAAATCTCAGGTTAGTGCTCCCTTGGGTTGATCTTAACTAGCTGGTCACCCCACACCTCTTCCTCCTCCTCTTCCTCCTCCTCTTCTTCCTTCCCTCCTCCTTTCTCGGTGTTGGGTGGCTCCTACCCTCCCCCCCTCTCTCTCTCTCTCTCTCTCTGAGTCTTGAGGACAGCGCTGAGATAGATAGATGGATGGATAAATAGATAGATAGGTGGATAAATGGATAGATAGGTGGGTGTGTGGTGGGTTCCAGTGGATGGGTGGGTTGGGGGTCTTGGTGTGAAGTGGGTGGGGTCGTGTTATACAGTGGGTGGGGTCGTGGTTTACAGTGGGTGGGGTATCCGGCAGCAGGTGTCCGGGGGGGGGGGGGGTGTTAACCTAACCTAATTAACAATACTAAGTTCCCTAACTTAACCATAATTAACCTCATTAACCTAACCGTTTAGGAGGGAGATAGGAAGGAACTGGTTCACAAATAGGGTGGTGGACCAGTGGAACAAGCTTAGCAACTTTGTAGTAAGTGCGGGAACCCTGGAAAGTTTTAAAAGGAAGCTGGATAGATTCATGGATGATAGAGAGTGGTAGTAACTCTCGACAGGAGCTGCCATGTACAGACCAACCGGCCTATTGCAGACTCCTTATTTTCTTATGTTCTTATGTTTTAACCTAACCACCAAGAAGGTAAATGTACCCCCAAAAAAGAAAAGAAAAAAAGAAGCGTTAACCACACGATTGAACACGTCACGGATGGCGGCGTGTATGTTAAGGTAAAAGTCGTTTATGTGTGGAAATAATAACAATTGTTCTTCATTGTTCATGTGTGGGAGTCATGTTATAGTGAACACAATGGCTGTTTTAAATACCACTTGGTTAGGGAGAGTAGTGTGTGTGTGTGTGTGTGTGACGTGTGTATGTATGTATGTGTGTAGTGTATGTATGTCTGTGTAGTGAACATGTCAATACAATATAGGGCGGGTAGTCGTGTAGAACCTAATGCAGCCATGAGGTTGGGCAGCTGTGAGATACGGCTGTGAGGTCGGGCAGCTGCACCTCAACGGGATCCGATACAAGATGGAGGCAGGAACGGCTCTCCCTAAACACTGGGGGGAGCTGAGAGTGCCAATATATCGAGTGCCACGTGAGAGAGATGGTTTTAGATGGCACTTCAAGGAGCTGAGAGCGCCACGTGTTAGATGGTTTTAGATGGCACTATTATCACTTCAAGGAGCTGAGAGTGCCAATATACCGAGTGCCACGTGAGAGTTGGTTTTAGATGGCACTTCAAGGAGCTGAGAGTGCCAGTATATCGAGTGCCACGTGAGAGTTGGTTTTAGATGGCACTTCAAGGAGCTGAAAGTGCCACGTGTTAGATGGGTTTTAGATGACACTATGCCACTTCAAGGAGCTGAGAGGGTCAATATATCGAGTGCCACGTGAGGGAGATGGTTTTAGATGGCACTTCAGATGGGTCAATTGAACTAGTAAACTGGGGATGCTGTATAATGATCGAGAGAGCTAAGAGTGCCAATATACCGAGTGCCACGTGGTAGATGGTTTTACATGGCACTGTGGCACTCTCCAAGGGTGGGGGGGGTGGCATTGTGGTGTGTAGGGAAGACGACCCATGACAGTCCCCATGTGGTCGTGTTGGCTCGGGAGGCCCTCGTCACACACTTAGACTTGAGATATTGGCGCCAAGACCCTTACTTACCACTGGGCACTGACTCGTATTGGAGGGGGTATAGGGAAGAGCATAAGAAGAGGAAGAGGGGGAGCATTAGAAGAGGAGCATAAGAAAGGGAAGATCAAAAGAGGAGAGAAGGAGCATTAGAAGGGGAAGGGGAGTGGCATTAGAAGGTCAGGAGAGGAGGAGCATAAGAAGAGGAAGAGGAGGAGCATTAGAAGAGGAAGAGGAGGAGCATTAGAAGAAGAAGAGGAGAAGAAATGGTGTAATGCTGATGGACAGGAGGTCAGGTCTCTGGGGTAGTGTGACGGCTTAACACTTTGGCGAGGACTTACATCTCTCTCTCTCTCTCTCTCTCTCTCTCTCTCTCTCTCTCTCTCTCTCTCTCTCTTGTTGAGGATGATATAAATAGCATGACCTAATATTGGTACTGATGTGTCGTGACTCCGTGAATACTACACTCGCCTCCCGTCATCAGGGTCGCTGGTTCGATCCTAACACTAACCTTACATGTCCTAACACTAACCTTACATGTCCTAACACTAACCTTACATGTCCTAACACTAACCTAACATGTCCTAACACTATTCTAACCTAATTGGACCCCAGGTAGGATTAGGGTGATTAATCTTCAGGTGAAATAAACTGGGGTGGGTATTCTTCAGGTGATCCACAGTACCTTAACTAAACAAACAGGTAAACGAGGGGGGAGGGGGGGGGGGGCAATTGACATAATACGGTAGTTAGGCAGTAATTACTCTTAACTACTTTGGGAGGTTAACTATTGGAACCCGTATGAGTTAACAAAGGCTTGGTGGTTAGGTTAAGTTAAATTATCAGGACCTATTGTTAACTTTCATGGCCAGTAGTTGGTTGTGAAAGGGTTAGGTTAGGTTAATTTGCATAAGGTGAAAGGTAGAGTTAGTTTGTTTACTAATTGGGTAACTTTCTTGTGAAGGGTAAAGTTGTGTGTAGAAAGTGACGGGAAAGTGCCAAGACAGGTGTAAAGTGACGGGAAAGTGCCAAGACAGGTGTAAAGTGACGGGAAAGTGCCAAGACAGGTGTAAAGTGACGGGAAAGTGCCAAGACAGGTGTAAAGTGACGGGAAAGTGCCAAGACAGGTGTAAAGTGACGGGAAAGTGCCAAGACAGGTGTAAAGTGACTGGTAAGTGCCAAGACAGGTGTAAAGTGACGGGTAAGTGCCAAGACAGGTGTAAAGTGACGGGAAAGTGCCAAGACAGGTGTAAAGTGACGGGTAAGTGCCAAGACAGGTGTAAAGTGACGGGTAAGTGCCAAGACAGGTGTAAAGTGACGGGTAAGTGCCAAGACAGGTGTAAAGTGACGAGTAAGTGCCAAGACAGGTGTAAAGTGACGGGAAAGTGTTAATGGTGTAGAAAGTGGTCAGAGTAGTGTATAAAGTGACAGGAAAGTACCAAGACACAGGTAGATACGAAAGTACAGTATATATAATGCGAGAAAGTGCCTAATCTTCAGGTAAAATAAGCTGGGGTGGTTAATCTTCAGGTGAAATAAGCTGGGGTGGTTAGTCTTCAGGTAAAATAAGCTGGGGTGGTTAATCTTCAGGTGAAATAAGCTGGGGTGGTTAATCTTCAGGTAAAATAAGCTGTGGTGGCTAATTCTCAGGTGAGCCAGGTAGAGCATATAATTAAGAGTGTATTAAAGCTGTCAAAATATACCTAGTCATTTGTGAAAGTTTCCAGTCATTGAGAAGGTGATAACACTGGTTTACCAAGGTCCAGTCTGGTGTGTGTGTGTGTGTGTGTGTACTGGAAACTTATATTATCTTTTGTTATTGTGTATGTGTGCGTGTATGTATGTATGTGTGTACAGGAAACCTAAATTATCTGTGTTTAGTTGTTATTGTGTGTGTGTGTATGTATGTATGTATGTATGTCCGGGAAACTTAAATTATCTGTTGTTATTGTGTGTGTGTGTGTGTACAGAAAACTTAAATTATCTGTAAGGCTAATGTGTGTGTTTTTGTAATGGTCAGCATCCTCGCCTCGCAAGTGAGTGGACCCGGGTTCGATCCCCAGGCAGGGTGAAGCTATGGGCAAGTTTCTTTACGCCATTTGCCTCTGTCTACCCAGCAGTAATTGGGGACCTGGATGTTAATTGATTTGCTGATCGTGTTCCGGGGTAATGGTTAGCCAGTGCAGTTGGTGAGTTGTCCGGTCTTCTCGGACTATTCCTTGACACTGGGTCATGCAGCTCGTTAACTCAGGGTGTGGTTGTTGTGTTGGCGACAGCTTCTACACCTTAAACACTGGGTCATGCAGCTCGTTAACTCAGGGTGTGGTTGTTGTGTTGGCGACAGCTTCTACACCTTAAACACTGGGTCATGCAGCTCGTTAACTCAGGGTGTGGTTGTTGTGTTGGCGACAGCTTCTACACCTTAAACACTGGGTCATGCAGCTCGTTAACTCAGGGTGTGGTTGTTGTGTTGGCGACAGCTTCTACACCTTAAACACTGGGTCATGCAGCTCGTTAACTCAGGGTGTGGTTGTTGTGTTGGCGACAGCTTCTACACTTTAAACACTGGGTCATGCAGCTCGTTAACTCAAGGTGTGGTTGTTGTGTTGGCGACAGTTTCTACACCTTAAACAAATTTACACCCAGGAGGCCCTTGGGTCGGCCATCCTCGTTACAGGAGGGGCAACCATTACTATGATGTGTGTGTGTACAGGAAACTTTAATTGTTCGTGTTGTATGTGAGTATATGCAAGTGTTTGTGTGCTTGTAAGTATATGTATGTGTTTGAGGGTGTGTGGTGAGTCACTCGTGGACGCACTTGTCATGACTTACTGCTCTTGGTGGTAAAAGTGGACTCGGTCGATGGGGAGGAAGAGATACACCACAATTATCTCCCCCCAGTTATTATCTCTCGGGGCTGTGTCTGTCTGTCTCTCTCTCTCTGTGTCTGTGTCTCTCTGTCTGTGTCTCTCTCTGTCTGTGTATCTCAATGTCTGTTTATGCACCCATGTTTGTCTCTTAATAGAAGCTTAAGTGAGTAGAAATTTAACACAATGAATAATAGACAGAGAGAGAGAGAGAGAGAGAGAGAGGGGCAATAAAAGAATATATAAATAACTAACAAAAAGAGAAACTGACTTTAAATTTAATCACAAAAATTTCCCAGCGATTGACAAGACGAAATAATTCTCAAAAATTTCTTCTCTCACACACACACCACATGGACATACATACATGTACATACACACACACACATACATACATACACACAACATACATTCTATTCAAGACCTAAAACCACAAATTATTACCGACGAGTGAGTTTAGAAATGGTAAAAATTTCTCTGAGTCTTACGTTAAAATTGGTGAAAGAAATTGTTAAAAAATGTTGGGAAAGAACGTGCACTTGAGAGCCAACACCGCTGTAAACCTTGTGGTCTGGTCGTGATTGGTGGAAAATTGGTGACGTGGAGGGTTATGATTGGTGGGAGAAGTTGGTGACGTGGAGGGTTATGATTGGTGGGAAGATGGTGACGTGGTGGGTTATGATTGGTGAAGGAAGTTGGTGACGTGGAGCATTATGATTGGTGGGAAGATAGTTACTTGGAAGGTTATGATTGGTGGAAATTAGGTGAGAGAGAGTGAAGGGGGAAGAAGAGAGTGACCTCCCTTCTTCCCCCTGTGTCCTGTATCTTGACCTAACCTGACCTCGTGTATCTTTGGGAGATCTTCGCGTGACCTCTAGATACTTTGACCTTTCCCCTCCCTTTAACCCCCTTACATGACCTCACGAAACTATTAGCTACACGTATCTGCCCAAGACCCCACTTGACCCTGAATGACCACTGTGTTAACCTATACCTATCTATAACCCCACGTGACCCTGCATGACCTGTATTTGACCCCACGTGACCTTAGAGTGTTCCCATGACCCCACGTGACCTTGCATTAACTTATTTGACCCCACGTCTCCACTGTATCTTCCCTTGACCCCACATGACCTTAGAACGTTTTAATGAACACTTCCCCCCCTTCCCCTCCCTCCCCCCTTCCCCTCCTTCACCCTCCCTCCCCCCTTCCCCCCGCGTTGACATAGGGAGAGACGACCTCCCTGGTGGTTGCGTCACAAGGCGATATATTATGTAGGTGACAAAGTATCAATTGAGAATAAGGTAGGCGAGGTCTATAAGGTTACTAGGGCGGGGGTGTGGTGCAGGGGGAGGAGGGGTGTGGTTGCAGAGGGAGGGGTGTGGTGCAGGGGGGGAGGGGTGTGGTGCAGAGGGGGTGAGGGTGAGGTATAGAGGAGGGGAGGGGGAGAGAAGGAAGGGCGTAGGCTAAGGGAAGGAAGAGAAGAAGTGGATAAACGAGGAAATGGAGGGGAGGGGAAGTGAGGAGGAGTGGTGAGAGGATGAGAAGGAAGGGGGAGGGGGAGGGGAGAAACGGAAGTGGTGATGGGGGAGGGGAGGCGAGGGGAGAGATAAGAAAACCTGGGGTGCTGGTGAAGGATTTGGTTGTTGGTACCCCCTCCCCCTCCCCCCTTATCCTCCCCCAAGATTATGGGGTTCATATCAGGGGTGAGAGACAGGAAGAACATACACATGATAGAGAGAAGGGCACACATGATAGAGAGAAGGGCACACATGATGGAGAGAAGGGCACACATGATGGAGAGAAGGGCACACATGATGGAGAGAAGGGTACACATGATAGAGAGAAGGGCACACATGATAGAGTTGGGGGTGGGGGGATGTTCTATGTCTCTTACACACCCCCCCCCCCCACACACACACACACACAGTCTACCATGATTCAACCATCCTAAACCACTAGTCAACCGGACATTTCTTCACCAAGTCAAGACCACAACATCCTGAACGTCATCTTGTTATTGTTTCACTCTATAAACACTGAACTCTGACACAGCTGAATAATGCATACTGAGATAACACATAACAAAGGTATTCACTCATATTTGGAAGATTATACACGATTGTTTTTGGCTTCAGGAATGTAAACGGTGTGTGTGTGTTTGTCATAGTTAGTGTGTTTGTGTGTCAGAGTGAGTGTGTTTGTGTGTCAGAGTGAGTGTGTTTGTGTGTCAGAGTGAATGTGTGTTTGTGGCAAGTAAGTTTTTGTTTGTGGCAGAATGAGAGTGTGTTTGTAAGCGTCAGAGTGAATGTGTGTTTGTGTCTGAGTGTTTGTTTGTGGCAGAGTGAGTGTTTGTGTGGCAGAGTGAGAGTGTTTGTGTGTCAGAGTGTATGTGTATCAGTGTATTTGTGTGCCAGAGTGTGTGTATGGCAGAGTTTGTTTTCTATGTGTGTCAGGGAGTGTGTGTGTGTGTGTGTGTGCTCGCGCGAGTAGTCACAATCTCCTTGAATGTGACTGGAATAAACTGGTGTACATGCTGGACTGGTGTCGAGTCGTTTAAAGAGGTACTAACTGGTTTAAGTGTGGTATAGGTCCAGACTGGTGTAACTGTGGTGTAGAGACTGGTTTAAGTGTGGTGTATGTTATAAAATGTGGTGAAGCTACTGGTTATGCTCCCAGATTGTGGTAGAGAATCTGGTATAGAGTCATGTGATTGCGTGTGATGGATAAGGCTGCTGGTAGTGGTGGTAGTAGTGGTAGGGATGATTGTGGTGGGTGGTGATAGTAGTGGTGGTGGTAGGACTTACGAGTATATTGATAGTGGTAGTAAGGTTGATTGTGGTAGGTGTTGGTGGGGTGGTGGTAGTAGTGGTAGGGCTGATTGTGGTGGTATTAGTTGTATTATAAGTTGCAAGAGTGTGTAGTGAGTATTAGGTCAATTGCAAAAGTCTGACAGCTCGTATATTAGTTGCAAGAAGGGGTGTGGTGAGTCTTGTTTCCATGAGGCTAAAGGCTGGCAAGGTCTCACTGCAACTTGCAACAATAATCACATAATTGTTGCAACATAATCTTGTACCAGGTAAGGCTTATGTTGCAATGCTCAGTAATTAATCTTATGGTGTTTATCTCGTGTTGGAGGTAGATTATGGTGTTGGAGGTGGGTTATGGTGTTGGAGGTGGGTTATGGTGTTGGAGGTGGGTTATGGTGTTGGAGGTGGGTTATGGTGTTGGAGGTAGGTTATGGTGTGTTGGAGGTGGGCTATGGTGTGTATGTAGTGTGCGTGTGTACTTTAAACACCTGCCTTGCACATGTGATCTGTACACCTGAAGCTTAACTCGTTTACCTGCTCAGACTCTCTCTCTCTCTCTCTCTCTCTCTCTCTCTCTCTCTCTCTCTCTCTCTCTCTCTCTCTCTCTCTCTCTCTACCCACGGCCTCTCCGACATTCTTGCATAACCTTGTACGGGATGATCTGCCCTCCCCTCCTCCCCCATCTACCCTCCCCCCATCTACCCCCACCAATCACCTACACCACCTGGTAGCTCAGGACGCGGGGAGAGAGAGAGAGGGGGGGTGGGGGGGGGGCGTTTATTTGCCACCCTTCTCCCTTCCTTAGTTCTCTCCTCTCTTTCTGTTCTCTCTTCCATTCCTTCTTTTCCTCATTCCATTCTTCTACCTCCTCCCTCCCTCTTCACCTTCCTGACCCTCCCTCCCACTCCTCCCTCCCTTTTCACCCCCTACTAACCCTACTGACCCCCTCCTCTCCCCCCTCCCCCGCCAACGGACATACCACCACCACCTCCTCAGCTTGTGTGTGATCTCTCCCTCACCTGTGGATGGTTGTAAAGGCGTCTTGTTATTCACCTTTGTTCACCTGTACTGTCTAATTACACTATACCTGTACTGTCTGTGTATACCGTATACCTACACTAAGTACATTGTATACCTGTACTGTCAATGTATACCTTCGCTATATATGACTTTTATCGTTAATTTTTTTCACCTAATAACAACAATAATAACAAAAAACAATAAAAAAAATAACAGTAATAATAAAATTCATTACCCATAACACGACCCGGAGTTAACACGGTGACGTCATAATGCTCCCGGCGGTGGCTGTGTTTGTCATGCAAATGTGACCTGGGTTCTGTCGCCTGGGCTTAGGTTTTGATTGGTTGAGAAGAGGCTAGGAAGGGTTTTGATTGGCTGGGAAGAGACTAGGAAGGGAGAGAAAGTGAGTGAAAGGGAAGAAAAGAAAATTAGAGAGAGCGAGAGATACAATATATTTCTAGCCGGTACAGTTAGCATTATCACCCCCCACCACCCCCCTATCTCCCCCACCACCCCCCACTCTCCCCCACCACCCCCTCTCCCCCCACCACCCCCCTCTCCCCCCCACCTGTCTTCTCTCCGTCTGCCGCACGTTCACCAGCCGCAGGTCATGTTGGTCCGCACCTTCCAGATGGTGACCACAACCCAAATTGTCTTGGATGCGGTCAGTGGGAGGTTGGCGGTCCAGTCGGCGGGTGTTGTTCAGTCGCCGAGTTTTGTGTCCACTTGGCGGGAATTTAATTTGGTGGTTTTAATTATTTTTAATATTTTTTGTTATGTGATTTAGTTTATATTTTTATGTCATTTGTTTGTGATTTTTATTGGTAATTGATGTTTTGTTATTGTTATTAATAGTGAAATTATTATTATTACTATTATTTTATTTTTTTATTTATTTTTTTGCCTCCAGCCTCTCCCAATAGCCATACCTTCGCCGCTAGTTTACTACTACTACTAGTCAATAATCAGTAGTAGTGCTAATAGTAATCTCAGCATTATTATTACAATTACAACTACTTTATTAAACTACTATTATTTACGTTAAGTGTATCTTTATGTAAGTGTTTTAGTAAAGTGACGATAAGTGTTTGGTAGTGTTTAAGTAGACAACAAGATGGAACTAGATAAGTGGCTGGATATTGTGCCTTTTAACTCTTTTATGTGTGGCCCTCTCTCCTTCCTTCCTTCTGTCTTCTCTCTCTTCTTCCTTCTCTCCCTCTTCATTCTTCCTTCTGTCTCCCTCTTCCTTCCTTCTTTCTTCCTTCTCTCCCTCTTCATTCTTCCTTCTGTCTCCCTCTTCCTTCCTTCTTTCTTCTCTCTCCCTCTTCCTTCATTCTGCCTTTCCTTCTCCTTCCTTCATCCTTTCTTCTCTTCCTTCCTTCTTTCTTCTCTCCCTCTTCCTTCCTTTCATTTTTCCTTCCTCTTTCCTCCTTCCATCTACCCTCCCTCTTTTTCCCTCTCCTCTGCTTCTCCCCTCTCTCCCTCTTCCCCACCTCTCACCCCTTACTTCTTTACCTTCACCACCTCTCATTCCCTCCCTCCCTCACCGCCTTCTCCCCTCCCTCCCTCACCACCCCTCACACCCCTCACCACCCCTCACACCCCTCACACCCCTCACCTCCCCTCACCTCCCCTCACCACCCCTCACCTCCCCTCACCACCCCTCACCTCCCCTCACCACCCCTCACACCCCTCACCAACAGGTCACTTCCCCTCCAGGCGCCAGATGTGTGGTGGTTTGTCTTCCTGTACATGTGGTATTGTGTCTTCCTCCTCCTCCTCCTACCCCCTCCTACCCCTCCTCCTCCTACCCCTCCCTTTCTTCCTCTCCGCCCTCTTCTTTATCTCCTCTTCCTTATTTTTCTCCTCCTTTCCTTCTTTCCTTTCCCTTCTTCTCCTTCCCTCCTTCCATCACCCCGAGTACCCTCCTCTCTCCCTCCCGGGCCAGCTGGGAGCAGTGTCCCAGCTCAACAATTTACGTGGAATCTGTGTAAATAGGGGGAGGGGAGACCACTTGACAAGGGGGAGGGGTGTCTGTAACGTTAGAGGGGGGTAGGGTGGGGGTGGATGACGAGGAGGTGGGCTATAGGGGAGGGGGAATTGAATTTGAATTTGCCACAGATAGCAGCTAGTTTATTGTGCACCCCATACTTATCCTGTGAGCGGTAGAGCAAACAGGATTACAGATCAGAGGCCACAAAGGGTGTTTATCAGACCCCAGTAGTGAAGATAGTGTGGCGTCGAGTAGTTCCAGTACATTGTTTGTTTACTTCTGTACACAAGAGTTTACTTAGCTACTTGTGGTACGTTGTGTGGAGACAGCTTTAGTGTATCAGCTATTTTGCCATAAGAGATAAAGTGCTGTCATAACATACACCTAACCTAACATAACTTAATCTAACCTAATGCCTGCTTACACTTGTCTACTGGCTTCTAATTCATCAACTTGGGGGGGGGGGGGTAGAAGGAAGACCCATGACCAAGGGGGGGATATGGCGGTCAGTCTGGAGGGAGGGGAAGGGGGGTCAACCGTCTTTTGTGCCTCCCCTCTTTTCCTGCTTCTTCCCCTCACTCTTTCCCTTCTTCCCCTCATTCCACCCATCTCCCCTCTCCTTCCTTATATACACCCCTCCTTCCTCTTTTCTTCTCACTTTCCTTCCTTCTACTCATCCTTGCTTCCACCCAGCCACCTCTCCCTTCCTCCCTTTTCCTTTCCATCATCTCCCTTCCCTCCCTCCATCCTTTTTTTGTAGAGAAAGGAAGGGTGAAAGAAGATTAGAGGTGAGGGAAGGAAGTTATAGTTCAGGTGTTTTAAGGGCCTTATTTCATATTCCGCCGACCCTACTGGCGGATGTTGGTCTAGGGAGGTTGTCTATTGCCTGGCCGTATAGATCTGGGGTGGTAATGGACCTTTTGAGATTTGGTAACTTTTTGGGAGCCATGTATGGTTGTTGTCGTTATCTGGTGGGAGTCTTTGAAGGAGTTCTTGCTCTGATCGTTCTATCTTTTGCCAGACTCTGTTGGCCAGGGTGTGCAGCTGCTGGTTGATGGGTTTTATTCTCAGGTCTCTATGTATCTCGGCTGTGGTTCTGGTGAAGGGGTATCTTTCACCTGTGACGAATCTTAGGGCTTCATTTTGGACCACCTGCAATTTTAATATTTGAGTGGTGCTCATAGTATGAAGAGGTATTACTGGGTAAGTTAATATCGGTATGATAAATGATGTCACCAGGTGGAGTTTTATTTTCTCAGGAAGCGCGTTAAAGCGGTATTGTTTTCTCAGCTCTCTTCTTGCCTTTTCCTTCCTGATGTGGACATGATGGGAGTAACCTGTCGTGGATATATGCAGGCCCAGGAGGGTGCCACTGCTTTTGTATTCTATCTGGGCATTATTGGTTACTAATGGATGGGTTTTCCTTCTACATAAGGGTATCACTGTGAATTTCGGGAGACTGGTTTGGATTTTCCATTGTTTTCGTAATTATTTACCCTTTCTAATTCCCGCCTGATGTTGTCGACCTGTAACGCTCACAGTTTTCCTTGGTATGCTGTTATTTGAGTGATGTCATCTGCATACATAATAATTTATCTTCGTTACCTATATTCTAGTGGGAGGCGGAGTGTCACTTGTGTAGATAATATATTGGGTGGGGAGAGGACGCTCATGAGTGGGAAGGTCTCTCCTGTGTTGTCCTACCCTCAGTCTGGCATTTCTGCCGTCAAGAAAGTTGCGAAGTAGCTTTTCAATGTTGGTGGGAAGTCCGAGTTGGAGGATCTTATATTTTAGACCGTCGTGCCAGACTTTGTCAAACGCCTTCGCTACATCCCGGAGAGTTAGATTACATGGTCTATCACTCGCCGCGGCTCTGTCTATCGCTGTTGTGGTGGACTTCCCTTTCCTGAACCCGAATTGTCTGCAGTTGACTCTGTTTGTTGTTTCTAGGTGATTTCTCAGACGGTTATTGGTGACTTTTTCTAAGATTTTTCCAGGTACTTCGAGGAGGGAGATCGGTCTGTAGTTTAGTGGGACGGTGGGGTTCTCTCCTTGTTTTAGTGTGAGGGTAATAATGGCCTCTTTGAATTTAGTTGGGAAGTAGCCCGAGGCCAGGCAAGCGTTCATTGTGGTTCTCAGTCTCTCCATGGCCGGGTTGTTATGTGGCTGAGGATCTCCTTGGTGATGCCTGAATAACCAGGGGCTTTATTTTTGGTATTGAAGATGGCTGTGTTGAGTTCTTCCGAGGTGATTGGTTTGGACAATGGGCTGTCCACTCTCAGATCCTCCCATATGATTTCAGGGGAAGGCTGGGTGCGGTGTGTCTGGCCCCGGAGTTCATCAAGGACTAGCTCCTCGTGGGTACCATCAAATCCCCTGTTCTTTTCATTTGTGATTCGGAAGATGTTCCTCCATATGTCCCTCAATATGGGTCTTTGTCTTGGTCGTCATATATATTACGTCCTGTGTGGTCAGTTATATGTGATGACTCGTTACGGCTGCAACCTCCCTCCCTCTCTCCGTCCCTCCCTCCCTCCCTCCCTCCCTCCCTCCCTAAGGCCATTACTTACTTACCTGTTATAAAAATAAACCAGTTTTGTAAAGGCAATTAGACGATAAATCACGACAGCATGACGTGATATATAAACCATTCTTAAAACACTTGACTATTTGGGTTTATCTAATTAAAAAACACTAAAATCTAGAAATAATAATAACAACAACAATAACAGTAATAATAAAAATAATGTCAATAATAATACCAATAATAATGATAATGATGATGATGATAATAATAATAATAATAATGATAATAACATCTGTCCACAAAGTTTAATTGAAAGACTTAACATTATCCTAGTTTGGGTCAAGTGAATGTATCTAGTCATGGGATAAAACTGACTCCATATTGAATCCTAAATGACTCGTTAAGTAAGGGATTCGTGTTATTGAGGTTCACTTCTCAACACCGCAGTTGGGTTCCGGTAAAATGAGTCCTAAGGTAACACTGACGTCATCAACACCGTGAGAGAACTACATACAGTGCCATTTAACCTAACCTAACCTAACTTAACCTCAACGGGAAAAACTTGAACGATATTTTTTTTCCTTGGCTCAAGTTACTGTAGTTGTCTGATTTCTTGGCCTGTTTAATTTCCTTTGTTTCTGTTTAATAATTACACAAGTGACCTTTAACTTCGTCTCGGCTCGCCTCGGCTCGGCTCGCCTTGGTGTGACGTAGAGGCCATGGTAGAGACTAGAGAGGCCTTGTGCCGCCAAAATTGGAAGCTTATGCGCATGCGTGGAAACCTTTCGCGCCAAATTTGGGTGTTGTGGTTTATTGGGCGCGAGGTGAAGCTTCCCAGGCCTTCGTTCACTGCCCTGATTGGTCAATTTAATGGTGCAAGAGGAAAGCGTCAATATAAATATAAATAGATGGTGCAGTGGGAGGAAGTGCCAACATAACCAGCTGTTACAGGGGGAAGTGCCAACATAACCAGCTGTTACAGGGGGAAGTGCCAACATAACCAGCTGTTACAGGGGGAAGTGCCAACATAATCAGCTGTTACAGGGGGAAGTGCCAACATAACCAGCTGTTACAGGGGGAAGTGCCAACATAACCAGCTGTTACAGGGGGAAGTGCCAACATAACCAGCTGTTACAGGGGGAAGTGCCAACATAATCAGCTGTTACAGGGGGAAGTGCCAACATAACCAGCTGTTACAGGGGGAAGTGCCAACATAACCAGCTGTTACAGGGGGAAGTGCCAACATAACCAGCTGTTACAGGGGGAAGTGCCAACATAACCAGCTGTTACAGGGGGAAAGTGCCAACATAACCAGCTGTTACAGGGGGAAGTGCCAACATAACCAGCTGTTACAGGGGGAAGTGCCAACATAACCAGCTGTTACAGGGGGAAAGTGCCAACATAACCAGCCACTGCAGGGGGGAAGTGCCTCGTGCCAGGTGACAAAGCCTAGGGTGGGGGGGGGGGGCCTTCCTGAGTATTGTGAAAGGGGGAAGTGGCGCTGGGAAGGGTTAGGGAGAGGGAGGAAGGGAGGGAGAGAAGGAGTTGAGGGAGGTAAGGAAGGAGTTTGGAAGGGACAGTCAGAATGAAGGTAGGGAAGACAGAAGGAAGAAGGGAGAGAAGAGGAGAGGAAGAAGACAAGAAGAAAAAAGTTAGAGAAGGTGAACATGCAGGTGGAGGGAGGAGGGAGAGGGAGGTGTTATTCAGTACAGTATATTGGATATGACTCACCCTCCCTCCCTCACCCTCCCTCCCCCCCCCTCCCTCTCACCCCTCCCTCCCTCCGTCACCCTCCCTCCCCCCCTCCCTCTCACCCCTCCCTCCCTCCGTCACCCTCCCTCCCTCCGTCACCCTCCCTCCCTCTCTCCCTCACCCTCCCTCACTCTCACCCTCCCTTCCTCCCTCACTCCCTCCCTCCCTCCCTCACTCCCTCCCTCCCTCTCACCCTCCCTCCCTCTCACCCTCCCTCCCTCCCCCCTCACCCCCACATCAAGGTTACTACTGGATGCTTTTACTCAGAAAATGGGATGCAACCACGTAACTAACCAAAAGGGCCCCAGTTTTAAAGGGCCTCTGTCTTGATGGGTCTCAGTTTTAAAGGGCCTCTTGTCTTGATGGGCCCCAGTTTTAAAGGGCCTCTGTCTTGATGGGCCCCAGTTTTAAAGGGCCTCTGTCTTGATGGGCCCCAGTTTTAAAGGGCCTCTGTCTTGATGGGCCCCAGTTTTAAAGGGCCTCTGTCTTGATGGGCCCCAGTTTTAAAGGGCCTCTGTCTTGATGGGCCCCAGTTTTAAAGGGCCTCTGTCTTGATGGGCCCCAGTTTTAAAGGGCCTCTGTCTTGATGGGCCCTAGTTTTAAAGGATTCCAGTCTTGAGGGGCCCCCAATCTTAATAGGCCCCAACCTCTAAATTAGACCCCAAGTTGAGATCCTTAAATCCGGGGCCTACTAGAACTGGAGACCATTAAGACAGTGGGACTATCACCCCCCCCCCCCTGACACCGACACGACAATACTAACAAGTATACCACGAGTTAATCACCGTGAACCGGATTTAGTCTTACTTAACCGGATTTAACCTTACTTAACGGTAATTTAACCTTGTGAATGTGGTTGCAGGTGTAGCCAGTCCCTGGGAGTATTTGGGTTACTGCCAGATGGGGAACTGCTATTGTTAGTTAATAATGATGATAATTAATAGTAATTTGCATAGGAATAAGTGCTGATAATGATAGTAATAATAATAACATCAATAACAGCAATAACAAAAACTACAATGACAACAATAACATAACAAACCTCCAAAACATATCTAAAAAAAATAATTAATACTTGGTGAAATTTATTAGATTATCTTAAACATTCTTGAAGGCATTGTGGGCGTCGGGTCGTTGTATATCCTAGAATAAGTAATCAATAATCCGAAGGTGGGTAGCGAAGGTTAATGTACAGTTAGGGGTGCGTTGATTGTCCTGGGGAGAAAAGGAGGTGCGCAGTTAGATGACGTGTGTGAAAGAGAGAGAGAGAGAGAGAGAGAGAGAGAGAGAAGTTAAAGAAAAAGAGGGGTAGACTTAGAGAAGAGAGACGAGAGAGAGAGAGAATGAGGTTGGAAGAGAGAGAGAATAAAGGATTTACGAAAGAGAGAGAGAGAGAGAGAGAAAAGGACTTAAGAGAGAGAGAGGATGGGTGTGGTCGTGTTAATATAGCCTTATATACGTAAAAGGGTTAGGTATGCAAATTATCCCCTGGAGTCAACCGTTTAATAGGCCTAGAGTGAGGTTAGGCTGTTGGTTAATAGGCCTAGAGTGAGGTTAGGCTGTTGGTTAATAGGCCTAGAGCGAGGTTAATAGGCTTAGGTTGAAGTTAAAATTCCCCGGTTCAAGTTAATAGGCCTAAGGTAAAGTTAATAAGCCTAGGCTGTGGATAATAGGCCTAATGCTAAGTTAATAGGCCTTCCTGAATGACCTAACTAATAGTATTCAAGCTTGTATATACTTTTATCATACTGATCCCTTGGCATTTATTGTTTATCGACTGACTTACTCTATGTAAATTATCCAGGAAAATAATACTATGCAAATTATCCAGGGAAATAATTACTACGCAAATTATCCAGGAAAATAATACTATGCAAATTATCCAGGAAATAATTACTATGCAAATTATCCAGGAAATAATTACTACGCAAATTATCCAGGAAATAATTACTACGCAAATTATCCAGGAAATAATTACTATGCAAATTATCCAGGAAATAATTACTATGCAAATTATCCAGGAAATAATTACTATGCAAATTATCCAGGAAAATAATTACAAACTCGACTTTCTTACGTCTTGGAAAATTGTGTCATGATTAAGTCAATATTTCCCTGGTAATTGTCGTGGTTTTGTTTATTAATTAGGGAAAATAATTCTTATGGTGGTATGGTGTAGGTTATGGTGAGGTCAGGTTAACGTTGGGTTAGGTCAGGTTGAAGTTAGGTTAGGTCAGGTTGAAGTTAGGGTAGGTCAGGTTGAAGTAAGGTTAGGTCAGGTTGAAGTCAGGGTAGGTCAGGTTGAAGTCAGGGTAGGTCAGGTTGAAGTCAGGGTAGGTCAGGTTGAAGTAAGGTTAGGTCAGGTTGAAGTTAGGCTGGATTAGGTTAAGTTTGGTGTATTTTAGGTTGAGTTAAGTCGAGGTTAAATTTAAGTTAGGTTGAAGTCAGATGAGGTGAAGCCAGGTGAGGTCAGGTTAAATTTAAGTTAGGTTATGGTTAGGTTAGGTTGAAGTCAGATGAGGTCAGGTCAGGTGGGGTGGCGCCGTTGTCATAGTTACTTAGGGATGTAAATGTTCACCGCTTATGGCCGTGATTAACTGAAGGAGTGTCCATTTGTCTGTCTGTCTGAGTGTCTGTCTGTCTTTCTGTCTGTTGCATTGTCTATATTTTTATTTCTATTTGTCTGTCTCTCTGTCTCATTGTTTCTGTATGTCTGTCTTTTCTGCCTGTTAGTTTATATCTCTGTTTTTCGTTTCTGTCTCTCTCTACTTGTCTGTATGTGTGTTTCTGTCTGTGTATATTTCTATCCTTTTCTGCCTGTCTATCTGTTTCATTTCGTGTCTGTCTGTCTGCTTGTGTGCGTGTCTGTCTGTCTGTCTGTATGTATGTAATAACAGTGAAATGACAAATAAAAATGAATAATGGCATAAAAATGGATAAGAGAAACAAGGAAAATATTAATGGCCATTGGAACTTAAGACAATAGTTACCTGTATATTATATAGGTCAGTGACGAGAGAGGTACTGACCTGTTTGGAAAGTGTCTTGGTGGTTTCTTGGCCTTACGAGGTCAGTGGCGTGAAATGCACTGATCTGAATGCGAAAGTGTCTTGGGGTTATGTATTCGAGGTTACTTTCTCTTTGTTGGTCAGTGACGAGAGGACAGTGTCTTGGGTTATCTTCACGAGGTCACTTTCTTTGTATGAATAAGTGATGTGAGATGTAGTTATTGACCTGTTTGGAAAGTGCCTTCATCATGTATACGAGGTCACTTTCTCTGTACTAGTCATTGGTCGCA
This sequence comes from Homarus gammarus, assembly GCA_958450375.1. Lineage (NCBI taxonomy): Eukaryota > Metazoa > Arthropoda > Malacostraca > Decapoda > Nephropidae > Homarus > Homarus gammarus. The sequence continues at coordinate 63,212 of CAUDMG010001731.1, read as the reverse complement.
TGAGAACAAGTGACAGTGTCTAGAAAGTGCCTCAGTCATATACACTGGTCACTTACTCTGTGTACTGTAGATTAGTTAGAGAAGGGGAGGGGAGGGGAGGAGTTTGATGGGGTGGGGGTGGGAGGGGAGGAGTTTAATGGGGTAGGGAAGGGGAGGAGTTTAATGGGGTGGGGAAGGGGAGGAGTTTAATGGGGTAGGGAAGGGGAGGAGTTTAATGGGGTGGGGAAGGGAAGGGAGGAGTTTAATGGGGTGGGGAAGGGAAGGGGAGGAGTTTAATGGGGTGGGGAAGGGAAGGGGAGGAGTTTAATGGGGTGGGGAAGGGAAGGGGAGGAGTTTAATGGGGTGGGGAAGGGGATGAGGAACTTTTACGTGGGGAAAGAGGAGAGAAAGATGATGTGTGACGTAAGCTGGGGAATGAGGGTGCTGGGGGCGGGGCTGGGGGGCGTGTGAAGGCGTGGCTGGGGGCGTATTGAGTCATGGCGTGGGAGTGTGTGGAGGGGGGCGTGGTTAAAGGGGGTTAGTTTACGTGTATAATAAAGTTGTTGATGGTCTGGTAGGAATATATTAACTAGATCCTGGAACGTGGAAATGTATGTCTGTATGTGTGTACGTATATGTGTGTGTATGTATGTACTATGTATGTTGTTCTGTATATATGAATGTTTATTGTGGTTGTATGTGTGTATAGTATATGTGTGGGTGTGTGCGTACATAAGCGTGTGTGTAGGACGTGACGTTAGCCTGTAAGAGCCACACCCTATTTAACCACACCTACACACACACACACACACACACCTGCACACACACACACCTGCACACACACACACACACATACACACACATACACCATTATTAAAATTGTGTGCGTGTCCGGTATCTGCCGACATCTCTTCACGTCTTTGCCGGTAATTGTCAATTTTCATTTCTCGGGGGAGTTCATTCTGTTTATTATCCCAGTCTGCCATTGTTTGTCTCTGTCGTCTCTCGTAGAGGTTATACAGGATCGGGAGTGGTGTACGAGCTTGTGTTACTACTACTACTAATTTACTACTACTGTTACTACTATTATTATTGTTATTGTTTTTTTGTATATATGTGTGTTTACTTTTAACCCCCGTTCTCTGTACCTCGGTATACACGGTACTTTGGTATACACGGTACTTTGGTATACATGGTACTTTGGTATACACGGTACTTTGGTATACATGGTACTTTGGTATACACTGTACTTTGGTATACATGGTACTTTGGTATACATGGTACTTTGGTATACATGGTACTTTGGTATACACTGTACTTTGGTATACATGGTACTTTGGTATACACGGTACTTTGGTATACACGGTACTTTGGTATACACGGTACTTTGGTATGCACGGTACTTTGGTATACATGGTACTTTGGTATACACGGTACTTTGGTATACACGGTACTTTGGTATACACGGTACTTCAGTATACATAACCACAGTATATAAAACTAATGTGTATTTTTCTCCTCGTTACAGGTGAGTACAGGTGTGGCCCGCCTTCACTATACTGATTAACACGCTTCAGGTAGGTGTGGCCATAAAGTGGTCTTAGTGTGACTATAATGTGTGGTCTTGGTGTGTTTTCATTGTGGCCATAGTGTGGTCTTGCTGTGGCCCTCGTACGTCCATTATGGGGCAGGAGGCCAGGGAGGGGGGGGGTGACTCATGGCCGCGGGGGAGGGGGGGGTAAATAATTGACTCATCTGGGCCGAACATGAGTCAAGGTGTGCCTGTTGACTCTCTCTCTCTCTCTCTCTCTCTCTCTCTCTCTCTCTCTCTCTCTCTCTCAGGTTATCATGCAGTGGGTCTTGGCAACACTGATAAAATAAGTTATTAAATAAATATTATATTCTTTATTATGGTAATACTGTTTCTGTCTAGTTCCTGTTTATTGTCTGTCTCTGTTTCCTGTTTTTTGACAGGGTTGTATGTGTGTGTGTGCGTGCTATGTGTGTTTTCCGGGGTTTTTTCATGTACGTTTTTTGTTTCTTATGTACGTTTTTTTTACCATGTGTCTTTCGTGTTTATATTCTATGTACGATGTTCATGTGCGTGTCTTCCCTGTCTGTTTTCTAATTACAATTATCCACGTCTGTCTGTCTCTGTGACTACTTGTCTGTCTGTCTGTCTCTGTCTTTTATTATTGAGATTTTTTTATGGGGGAATATTTGGTTTAACTTTATATGGAAATAATTTTAGCTTATTGTGGGAAGAAAGTGGTTAATGTTAAATATCCTCGGGAAGAAAGTGGTTAATGCTAAATATCCGCGGGAAGAAAGTGGTTAATGTTAAATATCCGCGGGAAGAAAGTGGTTAATGTTAAATATCCGCGGGAAGAAAGTGGTTAATGTTAAATATCCGCGGGAAGAAAGTGGTTAATGTTAAATATCCGCGGGAAGAAAGTGGTTAATGTTAAATATCCTCGGGAAGAAAGTGGTTAATGCTAAATATCCGCGGGAAGAAAGTGGTTAATGTTAAATATCCGCGGGAAGAAAGTGGTTAATGTTAAATATCCGCGGGAAGAAAGTGGTTAATGTTAAATATTCGCGGGAAGAAAGTGGTTAATGTTAAATATCCTCGGGAAGAAAGTGGTTAATGTTAAATATTCCCGGGAAGAAATTAACCAATGAATTCCCGCGAGATGACGTCACTCAGTAGAAGGGGGAAGGCAGAAAGGTGTATAAGAAATGTGACCAGAGCCTTCGCTACACCCCTCTCACCTCTCTTCCCCCCACTCCATTCTCTCTCCTGTCCCCATTCACCTCTCCACTCCTCACCCCTCTCTTCCCCCCACTCCATTCTCTCTCCTGTCCCCATTCACCTCTCCACTCCTCTCTCCTCACTCCCCACTTTTCCTCTCCCCACTCTTCTCTCCTCACCCCTCTCTCCTCTCCCCACCCTCCTCTCTCTCTCCACTCCTCTCCCCACTCTCCTCACTCTTCTCTCCCCACTCCTCTCCCCTCTCCCGTGTTGTGGCGGATAGAGAGTAGGATTGATGGATAGATTCTTAGAGAGGGAAAAGAGAAAGAGTGAGGATGTGGCAACGTTGCAGCGCTCTGTTTACATCTCCGTCCCCTACCACACTGCCCTGACCACCACAATCTTCCCTTAAACCCTTAGTCTCCCTTTATAACAGTGACCTCCCTTAGTCTCCCTTTATAACAGTGACCTCCCTTAGTCTCCCTTTATAACAGTGACCTCCCTTAAACCCTTAGTCTCCCTTTATAACAGTGACCTCCCTTAAACCCCCTTTATAACAGTGACCTCCCTTAAACCCCCTTTATAACAGTGACCTCCCTTAAACCCTTAGTCTCCCTTTATAACAGTGACCTCCCTTAAACCCTTAGTCTCCCTTTATAACAGTGACCTCCCTTAAACCCTTAGTCTCCCTTAACCAGCTATTTTGTCTTTTGTGTTTTGTCGGATTGTTGTTATTTTTTGTTATTGTTGTGGTCGTTTTTGTTATTATTGTTGTTATTATTATTGTTGTTATTATTGTTATTGTTGTTATTATTATTATTGTTGTTATTGTTATTATTATTGTTGTTATTATTATTATTGTTGTTATTGTTATTATTATTATTGTTGTTATTGTTATTATTATTGTTGTTATTATTATTATTGTTGTTATTGTTATTATTATTATTGTTGTTATTGTTGTTGTTGTTATTGAATTTATTGTTCTTTGTCTTAGTCACTATCATCACTATTAATACTGCCTCATCCTCCCTCGATGATAAAAAACACTGAATAATTAATGTGTGTGTGTGTACAGTGACAGTGGACACGCAACATACAGGTACACTCTTAATTATATCTCAGGTGAGTACAGTAATAAGTATTGTGTGTCAGTGTTGTTATTGTACACAGTTTAGGTGTAGTAGTGGTAGTAGTAATAGGCGGTGCTAGTAGTCGTAGCAGGTGGTAGTGAAAGTAGTATTAGTAGTTCACTAGAAATTCCACCCAGGCGCCCCCAGTTCACCCAGCTGTAAATGGGTACATGAGGTTACATTTTGGGGTTAGTGGTCGAGGCAGTACCGGCCAGGTTGCCTCCTTGTGTACCGAAGGCTTAGTATACAGTGTGCTATATCCACACTGCCCTTAAACGGCTAGCGATGCAAATTAGACCCAATTTTACTTTCATGTATATGTATGAGTGTTTTTGTATACATGTGTGTGTATACGTAGGTGTGGTAGTATGTATGTATGTATGTGTGTGGTCAGACGCCTCTGGTTTAATATTAAAACTAAGCCACAAGTTACTTGGGTGTGGTGGTGGTATCTGCTGTTTTAATTATAAACCAAATGCCTTCAAGCAATTATTTCCTGGCTCCTGGTTCAATAGTGGTTTGCCAGTGATTCTCTCTCTCTCTCTCTCTCTCTCTCTCTCTCTTCGCGTTATTATCCCCACTTGTTATTCTCTCTTGTCTGTCTCTCTTCCGTGTTATGTGTTCGTGTGTAATTATCACGTTGTCTTTTATTACCACAGTTTATTACCATTGCTCTATTTACTTTTTATTGGTAGTGTCTTCAGCATGTTATATGGGTTTTGTTATTGTTATTAATAGTTGTTGTTATTGTTACTAATGTTGTTATTACAGTAGCATCATAGCGTTATTATTACTATTATTATTATTATTATTATTCATTTTCTTCTTCATTTTATTACTATGAAAAGGTTTACAATATTAAATCAAACTAAATAAAAAATAACATGAATTAAACTGTTTACAAGAATTTATTATTTTTGTAAGAAATTAAGTGAATAAAGTACTGTACACTCACTCGTGTTTACAAAAATATATAGAAAATGAAAACCTACCATGGTGGACTAACGTAAATTAGAGTTGTGTAAATGAAATTGTAAGTTTTTGTAAATTAGTTTTTTTAAAGGGATGTTTTTAATTTGGGGGTAAATTTGTATTATTATTATTTAGTAACGTAGTAGTAATAAATTTATAAAATTAGATGGTAGATACGAACCCTAAACAACTCTGAACCCCTGATATGAACCCCAAATGGCTATACAAACCCCTGAAGAAAGTGTTCAATACTAAATGGTTCAGGTGTAGGCCGTGGTTGCCAATTCTATTTGTATATGACATTAGGCAGGTTAATTTGGACTGGATTAAACCGACTTTAGTGAGATGGTTTTTATTTCTTTGAGCACTATGGTTTAATCCCTCTTGAGAATGATGGTTTAACCCCTTGATGGCGATTGTTTAACCCTTTGATGACGATAATTTAACCCTTTGAGGATTATTATTTAACCCTTTAAGGATAATTGCGATTTAGCCCTTTAAAAATTAGGTAAAAAATCGTAGACTACATCTTTACCTGTCTAAAATGTTCCTGTCCAATATAAACCCCTGAAATAAACCCGCTAAAACAACCAATTAGAACTACGCGTAATGTCCTCACGAGAAATTAATCACCGTACGATCTACTGGAGAATTGGCCGGAGTATTGGAACTAGCGCAGGGGAGACGGGCGTTAAGCGCATCAATCACGGAACTGGCGTGGGGTGAATTCCTGGCTCTCATTAGGCTACGCGGGGGGGGGGGGGGGGGGGGGGGGAAATTTTACCCCCCCCCTCTCAACCCCAAGCGGTACAAGCAGTAAAAATTAGTGTAGACGCTGTGTGGCTGTGTGGTGGGGGGGGGGGGGGGGGGGTGTTGGCGGGCCGGGCGACACGCTAGCCTTGTCTGACGCCACCCGCTCATATGTTTTCCAGGAAGATCAATGGTCGCCTCTCACTCATCTTGATAATTAATATAGAATAAATCTCTATCATAAAACACACAAGTATATTGGTCTTAGTAAATACTCATAGTTTAGATAAGATTTTTTTGGATGGTAGATATTAATTTATTTTTTATTCGTGATTTTAAATTCGTGAAGGATTTGTATTGGTTATTTCTTAACTTTAAATACGGGATAAAAATAAATACCCCAGGATGTGTAGAAATTTTCCTAAAGGGAGTTAACTTGGTATAAAAAAGTGGGTATATTCGTGGTAGTGACCTTGTTCGTACTAGGGGGGAAATGTGGAGGGTGGCAGGTCTTTGTTGGCGGACTGGTGGCGGCGTCTGGATGTTGATGCTCACTCACCCACCTACACACACACGGTGAATATCCCTCCTAAGTTAAGATATAAGAATGTGGGTAAATATTTAACTTTAACTCAGACATTAAAATCACTTAGAAAATTTCTCCGCCTTCCTTCTCTCCCCCAAATTTCTCCGCCTTCCTTCTCTCCCCACTCCCGTTTTCTCCCCACTCCCCTTCTCTCCCCACTCCCCTTCTCTCCCCACTCCCCTTCTCTCCCCACTTCCCTTCTCTCCCCACTCCCCTTCTCTCCCCACTCCCCTCCCCCCGAGTTAAGTACGGCACTATTTTTCCTACTGTGGTAACCTTTATATTGAATTATTTAAAATAACATGGAAATATCTCATTTTATCAAGGCGGGTCACGACTGGGAAATGTTTTACAATTGATCATTTAACAACGGAAATTAGACTCAGATTATGGTAAAATATACAACAATATTGAAATAATTATAACATTGATAGTTGTGATTTGATACAGTTGTTGATAATTAATGCAGGTTGTAATGTTAGTTGTGATTTTAAATAATTGTTGAACGTTATAATAATACATTAGTGACAGACTCAACAGGTGGTGTACGATTACCATGTCACAGGCCTCGACCAATCAGCGAACAGGATCAGTAAGAACAGCCTTGCCAGACGCTCGAAAACGTACCAATCATAGCTCCTCCTTTGGCCGGCAACGTCGACTGGTAACACCCCCTTCCCCCTCTCCCCTCCCCCCTTCCCCCTTCCCCCTCCCCTCAAGGAAAAAAAATTATATCAAAGGTTAATATCGTTCTTGGAGGTGTACAAATACTACTAAATGTTTGATAATAATAAATATATAAAAGTAGGTAGTGTCGGACGTTCTTGTTTCTTAAATTACGGGAAAGAAACGATAATTGACTTTCAAGAATAAGGAAATAAAAATGTTATTGGCCTGAAGTTTCTTTATTATAATGATGATGATAATAATAATAATAGTAATACCATATAATAATATCCTGTAATAATGATAATAACAATAATACCCGGCATTGATGATAGTAATTGGTTTAGTTAATTTAATACATTAAAAATTATTAACTATATCAAATTATTACGTATTAATATTCATAATTGTTTAAATTTAACAAAATCTATTTAGTAATAAAACGAAATGAATCATGTATTGAGCAAACTATTTTGGATCACCTGAAAATTAGTCACCCCAGCTTATTTCACCTGAAGATTAGTCACCCTAACCTAACCTCCCCAAATAGTGTTAGGGTGGTTAATCTTTAGGTAAGATAAGCTGGGGTGGAGATTCTTCAGGATAATTCTAAGCTTTCCCGTGTAAGCAGTACGGTATATATTTTCCCGCGTAACCCGTAATTTTTCCCGCCTAAACTGTAATTTTTCCCGCCTAAACTGTAATTTTTCCCGCCTAAACTGTAATATTTCCCGCCTTAATATATATACTGTACCGGTGTATACTATAGATTTTTCCCTGCGTAACTTGTACCTTGCCTCCCCCCCCCTCCCATAAACAGTATTTTTTCCCACGTTATTCGTTACTTATTTTCCCCTGCGTATACTATATATTTCCCTCTTAATAGTGGATATTTTTTTCCTACCCCTTAAGAATATATTTTTTCCTGGGTAGCTTGATATTTTTCCCGCTTTAACTATTTTCCCTCATAACTAGTGGACATTTTTCCTACAATAATATTAATGTACAGTGTTATTCGTTGTAATTTGTTATATTATCTACACTGTTACGTGACACATCAGTTTTCCGCCTCTAGTACAGGACGTTCTGAGAATTCGTCGTTACCAGATTAAGCGGAAGTGCCACTCTGAAAGATTAAAAATTGCACGGTAAAATTTTATCTGAAACATTTTTATTTTATTTTTTGTTACTGTGAGAATTGTGTATTATAGTTTGTATTTTTTCGTGGTAAATTTTTTGAAACATTTATAACTCAGAATTATTTATTAACTGTTAATTATATTTAGTGAATGACGTCACACTTCATTATCTGTACGTTGAAAATAACTTAGATAAATCATATATATTTCACACATACAAATTCTTGTTATTGTAAATATTATCCTAATATATAAACATTTCATGAGATTTAATTAGAGGGTTGAATTGGTCGTACAGTTTCCCGTCAAAATAGCCAGTTTCCCGTCAAAATAGCCAGTTTCCCGTCAAAATACCTAGTTTCCCGTCAAAATACCTAGTTTCCCGTCAAAATAGCTAATATCCCGTCAAAATAACCCGGATATTTGGTTGTCTTATCTTTCCAGGTTATATACAGGGTTGTTTCTATCTGGTGGACGCTGCTATACGTTATAACTTGATATATACTCGTGAGTCTTATATGTGAACTTGATTTGTCGTTATAAATTACACCTGAGAGAGAGAGAGAGAGAGAGAGAGAGAGAGAGAGAGAGAGGGACTGAAGGACTTTTTTATATAACAGTCAGACCGACACCTCCCCCCGTCACCCCCCTCCCCCCGTCAGCCCCCCCTTCCCCTCCCCCCGTCAGCGTCAGCCCCCCCCCCGTCAGCCCCCCCCGTCAGCCCCTCCCCCCGTCACCTTCATGGACTTCTGTTTCTCTCTTTCTATATCTCTATCTCTCCTTCCCTCCGTCCGTTTCTTTCTTCCTCTTCCTCCCTCCTTTATCTCTCTCTTTCTCTCACTTCCCTTCTCTTTTCTCCCCCTCCCCACCCCCCCCCCCTCCCCCCCCTCTTTAGTTAATACAGGCAACAAACCTAAATGGTTACTTGGCCTTGTTGCCTGAGCTCGCTACTCCCTCACTCCTCCCCCCACCTACCTTCATTCTCCCTCACTCCTCCCCCTCACCTACCTTCATTCTCCCTCACTCCTCCCCCTCACTCCTCATATCTCCCCTTACACATTCTTCCTTCATTTATCTCTCACGTCTCTCTCTCTCTCTCTCTCTCTCTCTCTCTCTCTCTCTCTCTCTCTCTCTCTCTCTCTCTCTCTCCCCACAACGCGTCAAAACAAATAAGTTAAAAGCACGTATCATATCTGCCTGACGACACCCAGCAACAACTAGTGGAGGGAAGGAGGTGAGGGAAGGAGGTTGAGATGGAAGGGAGGGAAGGAGGTTGAGGTGGGAGGGAGGGAAGGAGGTTGAGGGGGGAGGGAGGGAAGGAGGTTGAGGTGGAAGGGAGGTGAGGGGGAAGGAGGTTGAGATGGAAGGGAGGTAAGGGGGAAGGGAAGGAGGGAAGAAGGTTGAGGGGGAAGGGAGGTGAGGGGAAAGGAATTCACGACCAGAGAGATAGAAAGGGAGGGAGAGAGGGTTCAGGGCCAGAGAGAGAGAGAGAGAGAGAGAGAGGGGGGTTCAGGGCAGGGTCTTCACACCAGACGGCTGGGCGGGAATTTAAACGCAAACTTAAAGGAGAACAACCAGGCGTGGCGTAGCTCACCCACGCCACCAGACCCTCCTATACACGCCACGCCACGCCACCAGACCCTCCTATACACGCCTCGCACAAGCCACGCCACCAGACCCTCCTATACACGCCTCGCACAAGCCACGCCACCAGACCCTCCAGACCCACGCCACGCACACTCACACGCACAAGCCACACATGCAAATGCCATACGCCCCACACGCACTCAAACCCTCCTATATACACACGTCTTATGAACAAGCCACACACACACACACTCCAGGACCCATTAGAACTAGGACCTATTAGAACTGGGGCCCCTTAGAACTAGGACCTATTAGAACTGGGGCCCCTTAGAACTAGGACCTATTAGAACTAGGACCTATTAGAACTGGAGCCCCTTAGAACTAGGACCTATTAGAACTGGTGCCCCTTAGAACTAGGACCTATTAGAACTGGTGCCCCTTAGAACTAGGACCTATTAGAACTGGGGCCCATCTGACTAGTGAAGGGTATAAGGGGCCCCACATACCACAGGTGGAGTGTGAGGGTGTCAGTATGAGGGACGGTGACAGGCGAGGATGAAACTGATAGAGTGGTGTCAGGTGACGGTATATGGGGGGCGGGGTGAGGGAGGGGGAAGAGGGAGGGAGAAGGGGGGGTGAGAAGGAGGGAGGGAAGAAGGGGGAGGTGAAAGGGATGGGGAGGGAGGGGGAGAGAAGTAAGAAAGAAAGGGAGAGGTGAGGAAGAAGTGTTGCAAATGTTAGAACTAAGGTTGCAAAGTTTAGTTCTGATGTTGCAAGGTATAGTACTGATGTTGCAAGGTATAGTACTGATGCTGCAAGGTATAGTACTGATGCTGCAAGGTATATACTGATGCTGCAAGGTATAGTACTGATGTTGCAAGGTATATACTGATGCTGCAAGGTATAGTACTGATGTTGCAAGGTATAGTACTGATGTTGCAAGGTATATACTGATGCTGCAAGGTATATACTGATGCTGCAAGGTATAGTACTGATGTTGCAAGGTATATACTGATGCTGCAAGGTATATACTGATGTTGCAAGGTATAGTACTGATGTTGCAAGGCAGTGTTGATGTTACAAGATGTAGTGTTGATGTTGCAAGGTAGTGTTGACGTTGCAAAGTTTTAATGTTTACGTTGCAAGGTTAAATTTGGGTGTTGCAGAGGTTGTGTTGATATTGCTCATATTGCAGGTGGGGGAGTGTGCAACCGATCGATCTGTGAAGTGCCGCAGTTGATGTAGATACTCTGATGGTGGTAGTTGTGGTGATAGTGGTAGATGATGATGGATGTGGTAGGTGAGGTGATGGTGGTTGTAGTGGTAGTTGTGGTGAACCAACTCTCTCTCTCTCTCTCTCTCTCTCTCTCTCTCTCTCTCTCTCTCTTCTGGCAGGGAAGAGAAGGGGTGGAGAGAGTACTGGGAAATAGAAAATGGAGGGAGAAATGGGAAAGAGAGGGGAGAAAGATGAGGGAGGGAGAGGTTGCCGGTTAATTGGAAGGGAGGGAAACCAGTAGGGAGGGAGGGAGGGAGGGAGGTGGAAGGGAGGGAGGGAGGGAGGTGGAAGGGAGGGTCAGCCAATATCAACGGGGGAACGTGACGGATTGAACCTGTAAATACTCTCTCTCTCTCTCTCTCTCTCTCTCTCTCAGCCTAATGTCAATATAATTTAGTTAAACAAAAGAATGGATTAGTTGTGTGTGTGTGACCTCGTAGCCTGTGTCTGATTGACCTCGTTGCGTGTGTGTGTGACCTCGTAGCGTGTGTGTGTGTGTGACCTCGTAGCTTGAGTGTGTGTGACCTCGTAGCTTGAGTGTGTGTGACCTCGTAGCATGTGTGACCTCTTAGCATGTGTTTGACCTCGTAGCATGTGTTTGACCTCGTAGCATGTGTTTGACCTCGTAGCATGTTTGACCTCGTAGCATGTGTGTGTGTGACCTCGTAGCATGTGTGACCTCGTAGCATGTGTTTGACCTCGTAGCATGTGTTTGACCCCGTAGCATGTGTGACCTCGTAGCATGTGTGTGTGACCTCGTAGCATGTGTTTGACCTCGTAGCATGTGTTTGACCTCGTAGCATGTGTGACCTCGTAGCATGTGTTTGACCTCGTAGCATGTGTGACCTCGTAGCATGTGTGACCTCGTAGCATGTGTTTGACCTCGTAGCATGTGTTTGACCTCGTAGCATGTGTTTGACCTCGTAGCATGTGTGACCTCTTAGCATGTGTTTGACCTCGTAGCTTAAGTGTGTGACCTCGTAGCGTGTGTGTGACCTCGTAGCGTGTGTGGCTCGCCTGACCCCACCTAATTAGGAGTCGTCACGTGACATTGTTGACATGGCCGAGAGACAATCATTATGACGTGGGATTGGGAATTAGGGAATGAGTTTGGGGTCGGAATTGGGATCTGGGGGGGGGAAGGATTTAGGATTCGGGAATAGTATCTGCTGTGGGATTGGGAATTAGGGAATGAGTTTGGGGTTGGAATTGGGATCTGGGGGGGGGGGAGGGATTTAGGATTCGGGAATAGTATCTACAGTGAAAAATGAGATTGGGATTACATTGGGGATTAGGGGATTGGGAATATCACTGTGGTTGGGGATTTGGGGGAATAGTTTCTGGGGTTGGATTAGGGATTGGAATACTAACCAATTTTACCCCATTAATGACTTGATTCCAGCCTATTTTTACCCCTGATTCCAGCCTATTTTTACCCCTATTTTAACCTATCTATTGGAACCCTGCGGCACCATTCCAATTTAACAGTGGGGCGTGGGTGGCCAGGTACCTGTGAACGAAGGAGACACGCGCCATTATATCCTCTTTAAAGTTGCTCACACGCCTGCCACGCCTCTGTCTCTGGGACCCACGCAACCCCACGCCCTACCTTGCCCACCAAGCCCCATGATAGACTACCCATGATTATTGTGTACTTGTTTACCCCCTCATCACGCCCACACTATCTCACGCCCATACTGGATTAATTCATTCCCAGTCCCCATATTGCCTGACGCCCACAATAACCCACGCCCACACTGCCCCACATTACGCCACGCCCACATTACCCCACGCCCACACTGCCCCACATTACGCCACGCCCACATTACCCACGCCCACACTGCTCCACGCCCACACACCATTGCTAAGTTTCCCTTGAACGACGCAAAAGTTGACACAATTACTCTCATTAGTCCTTGTTGTGTGGTGCTTCGCCTCAACAACCAATCATTGTCGTGTCCTGTCGTAGCCCCGCCCCTTCAGCCGACCAATCACAGTGCTTCCTCCACCAATGCCACTGTTCTTATTGGCTGATTGAATGCTCATAATCCTTGCCGATTAAGAAGTGAGATTAGCCAATAATAATCAATGGTGGATTGGACTAGTCAGCTGGTGGATTGGTTTCTTACCTTTGTTATTGTTGAATTAGACGATTAGAGTGTGATTGAGTGTGAGTTATTGTTTATATATGTTGTAACGTACTTCTGGCAGCGCTGTAGTGGTGTGCCAAACATATCGTACTTGGCACCATTGTCTTTTTTTCCATTACGAATTACCCAACCTGACCTGACCTGACCTGACCTGACCTGACAAAACTATTAACGTAAACACTTATACACCTGGCAACAATGTAAGGACTTCACTATTACCAAATTATCGTACTGACAGTGAGAAATTTTTGGTGCCTGATATTTTGGGCAGTTATCGTACCTTGTATACAACTGATGTGCGAAACAATAGCTACACTTGTCCTACACCACGAGGGAGGTACACACGATACCTGTACACACGATACCTGTACACATTAATGAAACACCTGTCGGGATCCCAAGCTCCAGGGATTGTACAGTCCGTCTGGCAGCGCTGTAACCCACACTACAAGATGCTTCTCAATAATGGCGTCTGTATGTTACTAAAACTGTACCTTATTTGTTTATATACGGATGACATGAAGATTAACCCCCCCCCCCCCAGCCCCTTATTTAACATTATCTAGGGGATCAGGTTAAGTTATGGTGTTTAATTGTCAAGTTAATGTATCTAGTTAAGGTGGAATCTCGGTGTTAATTTTGTCTCCTAACTGGTGCTAAGTGGACGTACAGTATCAAGTTAAGGTTAGGTTAGGTTAGGTTAGGTTTCGGTAGGGGTAAATAAGGTCTCGTTTGGGCATTAGATCCGGGTTATTTAGTCGTCACTGTTGGTATTAAGTGTAAGGGAAGACGCTCGTAAATTAATCCGGATTAAGTGGAGGGTAACTTGAGTCGTGTTTACAACTCGGCGTCTTCGTAAATTATTGTTCCTACCCTTGCTACTGTTATTTTGTTCCCTCCCTATACATTTATCATCTTCTTGTTCCCTCCACACCCTATACCTTCCAATCCTGTTCCCTCCACACCCTATCTTCCAATCCTGTTCCCTCCACACCCTACCTTCCAATCTTGTTCCCTCCACACCCTTTCCAATCATATTGTTCCCTCCATTATTGTCCGGGGTTACTGGCCTCCTGAACCTGTTTACGACGTGAGTAGTGAACGTGACCTCTGATAGTGTCCTCCTACATGACCCCGGTTGACCTCACCTGAGCGGGGGCAGTGAGCTTTATCAACTATATATACAACATCTTTTATTGAACTAAAATTAGACTGTAAACACGAGTGACCTCACCGTTATTATGCTTCGGGGGGGGGGGGGTGTAAGGTCATATGGGGTCGTTTGACTATTAAGCTCGATCAGTGTTGCCACCTCCACCACCCCCTCCTTTTTTTTTTTTACACCAGATGGCAACACTGCATTAACCCCACCCTCCCCCCTTTCCCCTTATGTAACGAGGGGAGGGAAAAGGGGTGAAGTGGTTTTCGTCCACCCACTCACCCACCCACTTCCATCCTGCCTGTCTGCCACACACCCACCCAAGTTGTTACAATCACTCACGTAACTACTGTATCGCCCATCCACCTTGTCTTCTTCTGACCCACCCATTTTTCCTCTCACCCACCCACTTCCACCCACCTACCTGTCCACACACCACCCATTCACCCACCAGCCCTCTTCCTCCCACTCTCACCCATTCCCGCCTACCCACTAGCTACCCACCCACGCCATATATATATACAGTTGGTGTCATGACCAGGGCGTGGCAGTGTGAGGAAGGAGTGTTCTTCATCACGGTAAGTAGAGGCGTGTAGGGCGTGGCTGATGGCCCACGCCCCACACGCCTCTCTGGGTCATCAAGGCAGTGTTGACACAAGCTCTGGTGACCTGACCTGACCTTGTTGGCTCTTTCCCCTCTACTATATATTACCTTCGCTCTAGTAGAAATGACGTCATCAACCCCACCTCATGACGTCATCAACCTTACCCCATGACGTCTTCAACCCCACCTCATGACGTCATCAACCTTACCCCATGACTTCATCAACCTTACATCATGACGTCATTAACCTTACCCCATGACATCATCAACCTTACCCCATGACGTCATCAACCTCACCTCATGACACCATCACACTTAGGTCTTCAACCTCACCTAATGACGTCATCAGCTCGTGGAGGTCACCATGAAGTAAATGGCGGTAGTTAGGGCCTATTTGGTCGTTAGTGACGTCACGGGAGGCCTTGATAGAACACCTGTTGGGAAATTAACCAAATATTGAACTGGAATGTTATTTTGTTATACTTTTTTCTGTTTGTTTCTTTTATTTTCTTTCATTTTCTTTCATTTTATTTATTTATTATTTTTTTATTGGTTGTAATCTTAGGTTCGTAAATAAGATTGGCTCATTTAAAGTGGTTAGCCAATCAGAATGCTAATTTATACACCATAGAGCCGATCAGCCAATCAGCGCGTGAGGATGATGTAGTTAAAGACTCTGATGGGTAATAATTACTGTGTGTGTGTGTGTATGTATGTGTGTGTGTGTGTGTGTGTGTAAGTTTAATTACGAAAAGACTGATTGGTGAGAGGAAAGGGTGGGGTGGGGTGGGGAGGGGTGGGGTGGGGGATGGGGAGGGGAGGGGTGGGGGGTGGTAGCGATAGTTGTGGTTGTAGTAATGTTGGTGGTAGTGGTGATAGATGTGGTGTAAGTGTGATGGTTCAGGGTAAACAGCTGTGTATACTGAAGTGTAATTGGTCAAATGGTCGTTAGTCTCTCTCTCTCTCTCTCTCTCTCTCTTAGGTTAGGTTAGGAGAGGTAGGTTAGGTTAGGTTAGGTTAGGTTAGTTTATATTAAATCTTGTTAGGTTAGATTATGTTGGTTAACCTAACCTAACCTGACCTGATTTCTCTCTTGATATATACCGTAAATTACTTGGTATTTCTCAACCTAACCTTCGGGTGGTGAGAGTTGTGGGTGGCGGGGGTGGTGAGGTGGGTGGCGGGGGCGGTGAGGTGGGTGGCGGGGGCGGTGAGGTGGGTGGTGGGGGAAGTAAGATGGGTGGCGGGGGTGGAAAGATGGGTGGTGGGTGTAGTTTGTGGGTGTTTAAGGTGGGTAGGTAGCGGTTGTGTAGGTGATTGGGGGTGGGCTGTGGTGGGTAACTGGGTGGGCAGAGGTGGGTAACGGGGTGGGCTGAGGTGGGTAACGGGGTGGGCTGAGGTGGGTAACGGGGTGGGCTAAGGTGGGTGAGTAAGTATCGATGTTTCTTAATATTTTCTTAACTTATTTCTTGGAACCTTGAGACGATGACCTCTCTCTCTCTCTCTCTCTCTCTCTCTCTCTCTCTCTCTCTCTGTTAACCCACCCCACAAGCCAGACAGAAAGGCTCGTACATAGAGTGGGAGTCCTTAGGTTAGGTTAATGGTAGCGAATCAAAGGTTTGCCGGATCAATAGCGACCTCAAGGGGAAAAGAATACTTGGCGACCTTCAGCGAATTCTTACCCGAGGGGATTTTGGCGCGAAATTCTTGCTTAAATAAACAATAAATGTACAAAAACCTGAAAGAAGGGAAAGACGAATAAGAGAAATGTGGAATTAAAGCAATAATGAGAAGTGATAGATAAGACAAGAGAGAGGGAGAGAGAGATAACGATAACAGTTCCAAGAACACGTTTGATAAATTGACTGGTGAATTCTTCGTAGAAAAAACGATACTTTCTCATCAGTGTCACAGGTTCCTGTTTTTGATGTTTTGGCCAATGAGAGTACGTCCTGGGTGATGACGTCATTAGGGCTGACCAATGAGGTGGCGTGATGGGTGATAACGCCATGGAGATTGACGACTAAGCTGGCGTGATAGATGATGATGTCATGTAGGTAGACTAATAAGCTGGCGTGATGGGTGATGACGTCATGGAGGTAGACTAATAAGCTGGCGTTCTGAATGATGACGTCAGTGACGTAGGCCAAAGAGCAGGCATTTTGAATGACGACGTCAGTCATGGAACCAATAGGCTGGCGTGAT
This sequence comes from Homarus gammarus, assembly GCA_958450375.1. Lineage (NCBI taxonomy): Eukaryota > Metazoa > Arthropoda > Malacostraca > Decapoda > Nephropidae > Homarus > Homarus gammarus. Next base: position 46,257 of record CAUDMG010001731.1, on the reverse strand, counting down.
GGGTGGTGGCGTCATTAGGATTGACCAATAGGCTGTCATGATAGGTAATGATGTCACAGGGGGAACCAATAGTCAGGCGTGATGGGGTCAGGTGATGAGGGGGTAATTTAGTATTTAATTATTGGCGCAGCAGCTGATGACAAGGAATTGCGGCGCCATGCTGTCGTGTGTAGTGCCCGTGTGTCTGTTAGTGTTGGGGGTGGTGGTAGGGGGTAGTGGTGGTAGGGGGTGGTGGTGGTAGGGGGTGGTGGTGGTAGGGGGTAGTGGTGGTGTGGTGTTCCTAGTATGGTGTGGTGACCTCACCTGCTTTCTGCATGTTGAATACGCCATCTCCCCCCACCTCCCTCCCTCCTACCCCCTCCCTCCCCTCCTCCCCTCCCCTCCTTCTCCCCCTCCTTCCCCCCCTCCCCTCCTTCATCCATCCCTGTCTCACTCGATTTATTCATCCATCCATCTATCCTCCCCCCCTATCGCGCTTCCACTCTTTCTTTCCTCCCTTCCTACCTCCCTCTCCCTCCCTCTCCCTCCCTCCCTCCCTCCCTCCCTCCCTCCCTCCCTCCCTCCCTCCCTCCCTACCTCCCTCCCTACCTCCATCCCCCTTCCTCCCTCCCTCCCTCCCTCTCCCTCCCTACCTCCTCTTCCTCTCTCTCCTCCCTCCCTATAGATAACCTTCGTCTATTGCCTCTTATCATCTTTCCCTCTTCCTTTTCACCTCTTCCATCTTTCGTGTTTTTACTCTTCTTCCTCCTCATTGTCTCCCCTCTTCCTTCCTTCCTCCCTTCTTCTCCTCCCCTCTTCCAGTTCTCGTATTTTCATCATTCTTTCACATCTCATTCTCATTTCCTCATTCCCCCTCTTCTGTTTTTTCTTCCTCCGTTTTCCTTTCTCTTTCTCTTGTCTATCTTCATTTCTCTTCATCTCTTCTCCCTTCATTGTCCTCCCTTTCTCACCCTCTTCTCCCTGCTGCAGTGGCTCATTTGTATGGTGGTTGTTCACACATACATACATACATACATAAATATACATACATACATACATAAATAAACATACATACACAAATATACATACATACATACATAAACATACATACATACATACATACATAAACATACATACATACATACATAAACATACATACATACATACATACATAAACATACATACATACATACATAAACATACATACATACATACATAAACATACATACATACATACATAAACATACATACATAAACATACATAAACATACATACATACATAAACATACATACATACATAAGCATACATACATAAACATACATACATACATAAACATACATACATACATAAACATACATACTATTAAAATCTTGTAACGTCTCCTGTACACACACACACACACACACACACACACACACACACACACACACACACACACACACTATTATTTATTACTGGTGAAAAATATTAAGTTTTCTGTAGTTAAATTCCTCACTTTATAAAGGTGATTAATGTCGTCAGTTGTGTACTGTGACAATAACTCCCCTTTCTTCCCCTTTCCTCCATCCCCCTTCCCCTCCCTAACCCCTTTCCTCCATCCCCCTTCCCCTCCCTAACCCCTTTCCTCCATCCCCCTTCTCCTCCCTCAGTTCAGCCTCCCGTTGACACAATGCACAAAAGCTTCTATTAAACTGATTAAATTGGCAAACACCTGAAATAGGGAGGAAGGGAAGTGTTCAATGGCGCCTATTTTATACCTCATTTGGATCATAATGTAACGTTAGTGTTGTTTATACCCGTGTGTGGGTATGTTTACGTGTGGGTACGAAGCGTGGGATAATTGTTTTAAGTTTACCATACATTCTCATCACAGAAAACTATAAATAAGCTTGTATCCGTTTTCTATAATTACCTAAATCATCCAAAATATAAATTAAAGTTGGATTTTTTTTATATCATGTAGAAATTAGGATATTTTGATCATGATCCCAAACAAACGCTAAATATCTGGAGTGTCAAATTTAGTCCAGGCAGTTTGGCGTGGTGAGGGGAGGGGAGGGGGGTAGGGGGAGGGGGAGGGGGAGGAGGGAGGGGATATCAACAGGATTTAAATGCCCCCTCAGGTTCTAACGGCCTTTGTATGAAAAATTGCATTGTGTTTTCTATTGATTTTTTGGGTGTGAACAGCTGTCGAGAACCTATGCAATAATGCAAGTACTGTGCTATCATCGTACGCCCCTCCCTCTCTCTCTCACCCTCCCCCCCCCCATCACCATACCCCCTTCCCCCCTCCTCACACACACACACACACACAATTTACCCTTAATGCACGCAATGCCAGCTGCTGCTTCTCAACGAACGCAAAAACTTGGACACACACACACACAAGCACTGACGGGGTAGACTTACTGTATAAGTGCGACGTGAATGAAATCTCTTGCTTTTAAGTTCAAAATCTGTCAACTGTATCTTATGAACTGATGGCCTAGTAGTTAAGTTACTGTATGTGTCTTTGTTTTGGTAATATATTTTGTTTTTATTTCCAAACTGATGTCGTCGAGCAAAGTTCAAACTGGTAAGACGGGTCTGTGGGCGTGTTCTGGCAGTGTTTTTTTCCCCCTCAACCCCTCTCGATCGATTCCTATTCCCGACCGCCATTCATGTATAAATAGTGTTTTCTAGCCAAAGGGAGAAGAAAAGGTTAAAAAAATCCCTGGCGAGGTGAGAGAATACTTGGCCCTACAAAAAATGTCGGTGAGGTGAGGAGTGTGGCGGGCGGCGCAGGTGCAAGTTGCATGTTAGGTAACCGAACACGCCGCCTCGGATAGCGCGCCAAAAATACCCCGCCCTCGTTTCCTCCCTCGGTCTTTGGCTTCGGCTTAATATAAATACAATATTATCACCAGGGAAACAATGGAGTGAAATTGGATTAATTTTTTATCCAAATTTGGGCAAGATTTACCTCCCTGCATAGGTGTTATATGCATTAGTAAGGTTGCAGGTTGACCTTGGCGACTCGCTGCGTAGTCCAAGGTTAGCCAGACAGACACGTCAGTTATGAATGAGAATCTGCGTTGAAGTTTATATCATGGTTGCACTAAAATGGCCGATGAATTAAATTAATTTCCGTTGAGTGTTTATATAAAATGGTTGGTGAGCTAAGAGGTTATTGTTGTAACTGAGGAAGTGAATAGGATCTGGGGAAAACCTGAAGGGCAAGATTTAGGAGACATCGGCACTTACGAGGTGGTGGTGGGAGGGAAGGGAGGAGGGGGAGCTTGGTGGTTAAGGGGCTGGGGGAGGGGGTTATGGAAGTATAATGGGTTAAGGGCAAAGGGGGGAGGAACAGACAGACAGACGGACGTTCCTCTCATTACAGACAGTACATTATCCACCATGACTACCCTTGTCCTTCCTGCGCCACAAGCGGTTTCAGCCGACCATGATGTCTCCTTGGCTGTGAATGTCAACATGGCGGTTTGTCAAGCAGGCGACGACACGGTGATATTTTACTTATTTTTCCCATTTCTTCTCTTGTACGTTTTATAGGTTCAATTATTCTCCATAACTGAAGAAATAATAATACATGCAAGATTATAAATAAGGAAAATCCGCCATTATAAGTTGTTTTACGGTCGATTTACCAGAAAAACAACTCGTAGCTTTGGGAATCGCGATCAAATAGTTCGTGAGATTTATTCATTTATTCATTTATTTCTTTAAGTAACAATGTTGTTTTTGTTCTGTTGCCAGATCTGTTTATAGGAAATTTGTTTATGTTCTGGCAAGGGTTTAAACCGCTAGTGGTCGATATATCTTACCGAGGGAATGTTGGCCAGTTGACTTTAAACTGACTTTACCCTTCACTTAGTAAAACTTGAACAGGCTTGATCTTTAAGGCTTAGTTAATACTTGAACCGGCTTTATCCTTAACCTTGGGCTGGGTTAAAACTTGAGGAAGGTGAAGAGAGAGAGAGAGAGAGGATAGTGAGTACGGTTTTGTATAGGGAAGAAAGAGGGAAATAAAGTGAATGAGAAAGTATGGATAAAGAGGGAGGGAAGAAGAAATTGGTAGATTGAGGGAAAAAAGGGGAATTAATTGATGGAGGAAGGGTCGGGTAAATTTGATGGAGGGAGGAAGGAATTGGTGGTGAAGGAGGGAGGAATAGGGGTGGATTGGTAGAAGTAGGGAAAAATTGATGGAGAGAGAGGAAGCAACTGGTGGTGAGGGAGGGAGAAAGGCGGGATAAATTGATGGAGGGAGGGGGGTGGATTGATGGAGGGAGGGAGGATGGATTGATGGAGGGAGGGAGGATGGATTGATGGAGGGAGGGAGGATGGATTGATGGAGGGAGGGAGAGAGGATGGATTGATGGAAGGGACTCAGTATGGTAATAACAGCTAATACTGCCATGGTCACTAGGGGAGGGGAGATCTGCCGGTGTCACATGTGGAAGGGAAGGGGTGTGTGGAAGAGTAGTGTGAAGGGGAGGGGAGGTGGTGGTATGGAAGGGGGAAGGGAGGGTTGAACGACAGAGTGGTATGAAGAGAGAGAAAGGGGTTATAAAGTAGGAAGGGGAGGGGGAGGGTAAGTGTGGATGGGGGAAGGGAAGACAGGGAGGGGGAGAGTTGGGGAGGGAAGGGTGGGGGTGTGAAGTGGGAGGGAGGGGTCGTTTGAGAAAGGGAGGGGGAAGGGGTGGTGTAGGGGGGGGTGAGGGTACCAGCATCACTATGTCGTGTACGTCTTCGTAAGTGTTATAGCTTGATCAATAATACTTGGCTGTGTTGACTGGTGGTGAGGGAAGGGTGGTGGTGATGAGGGAAGAGTAGTGGTGAGGGTAGGGTAGTGGTGATGGTGGTGAGGGAATGGTAGTGGTGATGGTGAGGGTAGGGTAGTGGTGATGGTGAGGGTAGGGTAGTGGTGATGGTGGTGAGGGAAGGGTAGTGGTGATGGTGGTGAGGGAATGGTAGTGGTGATGGTGAGGGTAGGGTAGTGGTGATGGTGGTGAGGGAAGGGTAGTGGTGATGGTGAGGGTAGTGGTGATGGTGAGGGTAGGGTAGTGGTGATGGTGGTGAGGGAAGGGTAGTGGTGATGGTGAGGGAAGGGTAGTGGTGATGGTGAGGGTAGGGTAGTGGTGATGGTGAGGGTAGGGTAGTGGTGATGGTGAGGGTAGGGTAGTGGTGATGGTGGTGAGGGAAGGGTAGTGGTGATGGTGAGGGAAGGGTAGTGGTGATGGTGGTGAGGGAAGGGTAGTGGTGGTGAGGGACCAATAATAATACTGATGATATTTACAGCATAAACCCTGTATAAATATTCTTACACAATGCATCAGAAAGTCAACACCAGACTCTACAATGGCTAAATATTTCCACAGATCAAGATGAAGTTCTGGATGGTACTGGCTGTGTTTGGTCTCCTGGCTCTGGCTGTCAAGGCTGAAGATGAGGTTGAAGCGGCCCCGGGAACACAAGGCGATGCCAATGCCGAACCCGAACCCGCCCCAGAGGAGGAACCATCCGCTGAACCCAGTTCTTCTGACCACGGTGACGACGATCCCACAGAGGAACCCGCATCTGAGCCAGGTGAGGTTTCATAGGTTTTATTTATATTATTATTATTATTATTATTTTTTTTTAAGGTACATCACATACATATATACTTGGTTCATTCCTTGCATTATTTATCTCTCTCTGTCTCTCTCTCTCTCTCATTCATTCATTCATTCATTCATTGTCATACTGCAACACTATTTCTCTATCTTCCTGCAATATCTCACTCCACCTTGCAATAAAATCACTCGACACTTCTGCAACATTACCTTTCATTTCCCCTTTGGTTCATGTAACAATATGTATCTCTTAACACCTTTTGTTATTATGTTATTTTGTTTATCTTCTCAGCAGGTGACTGACATAACAGTTCACAGTCCAGAGAGACCTTTTTGTACAGCCGCCTACATTCATACCTAGTACAGTGGCTGGTGTGTTTTATGAGATGTGGCAACCCTGTGGAATACCTATCTGGTTACTATTGTGAGGTTCCTTAGGGGGCCATTCTGGGAGTTTCAACACAATGTAAACAAACACTAAGTTGTCATATCTCACAAAATGCAACAGCCAGTGTACCAGGTGAGAGTGTAAGCGACTGTACTGTGTCAAAGAGTATGCCTGGGTGTTGAAAGTGATCTTGGTGTTTTGAGAAGTATTCATGTGTGTTTGGAGAAAAGAATATTTATGTGTTGAGGAGTATTCATGAATATTGAAGTACAGATCTTTGGTGTATTCATAAATTATACAGTAACTATAGATGTCAGAATAGATGTATACAGGGGTCTCCGGGTTACGTCAGATTTATACATAGTGGGAACACATGATATATGTATACTGTACTTACAAAACAATGATTAAAATCCCACTATATCATAGCCTAAGTCCTTATATACGTCTAAAATCACTTAATTTAAGACAAAAGAAGAAATAGAATGATAAAATACAGTAAATGGAAGTAAAAAATATGTCATCAGGTAAATAAAATATTGTAAATTTCAAGTTTAACCTCGTTTACATTGGCTGGCGTTCGTAAGTCGGGGACCTCCTGTACAGTACCTCTAGACATGAGAATAGATTATACAGTATCTATAGTACAGTATATTTTACATCTATAATGGAACCATCATTATAATTATAGTGTATAATGGAACCATCATTATAATTATAGTGTATAATGGCCACTAGTACAGGTCAAAGATTCATTTATCTCCAATTCATAAAACTAAAAAAAGATCAAGTCATGGAAAGTCTTTTAAACAGACCCAACTGTATGTAAAACCCACAACAATAACAAAGACTGTATCAGAATGCAGAACAGCTGACCTGACTGTCTCTGTCTTGCATAACAGCAGACCTAATTGCCTCTTGCATAACAGCAGACCTGACTGCCTCTGTCTTGCATAACAGCAGACCTGACTGCCTATGTCTTGCATAAGAGCAGACCTAATTGCCTCTTGCATAACAGCAGACCTGACTGCCTCTGTCTTGCACAACAGCAGACCTGACTGCCTATGTCTTGCATAACAGCAGACCTGACTGCCTCTGTCTTGCATAACAGCAGACCTGACTGCCTCCACACATCATAACCTTTACCCCATAAATTTCTATGTTCACAATACAGTAATCTCTTTTTTTTTAGCTCGACTATTAAAATACCTAAATAAAATCATGTTTACAGTAAAAACGTCCTAAAGTTTATCTACAACTACTGTAAACTAAAAACAACGTGTGATGAAAACTGCTGGTGGTAATGAGTGGGAATATTGTTGGTGAAATTAATCAATGTTTTATAGCCCCCTCCCCCTCCCCCCTCCTCCTAGATCTGCCAATTGGCCCCCTGAGGCTTTTACATCTGATGACAAGCTTTGTTTTATTTACATTCCTACAACAGTAAATCATTTCAACATTACCAAAATATAAACATTACATAAAATCAAATCATGTTTACTGTAAAAAATATTATACACATGAGATTCAAAACACAAGTGGAAATGGATCGGATTTCAGGCTTGGATCTGTGTTACTGTAGTGTAAATAGGCCTAGGCATTCGGTAATTAAAACTAGGCCTATCTTCAAAACAAAATCCAACCGGCTTTGGGGTTTTCGGATGAAGGAATGAACCCCGACCTCTACCATTATACAGTAAAATAAAGATTCTCACTTTTGTATCTTTTTCTTGTTTTCAGGCTGAGCTCGCTATAGACTGTCCTTCTTTCATACCTAATATGTGTTCCTATGTGTCCCCAGCCCCTAAATGTGTGTTCCTATGTTCCTCCAGTACCTAATATGTGTTCCTATGTTCCTCCAGTTCCTAATATGTGTTCCTATGTGACCCCAGTTCCTAATGTGTGTTCCTATGTGTCCCCAGCCCCTAAATGTGTGTTCCTATGTTCCTCCAGTACCTAATATGTGTTCCTATGTTCCTCCAGTTCCTAATATGTGTTCCTATGTTCCTCCAGTTCCTAATATGTGTTCCTATGTGACCCCAGTTCCTAATATGTGTTTCTATGTGTCTCCAGTACCTAACATGTGTTCCTCCAGTATCTAATATGTGTTCCTATGTGTCCCTATGTTTCTCCAGACTACCCATTCCTATTGTGCCTCATTCCAAATATCCACATCCTATTTTCTCTTGTCTAATATTCCAGATATCCATTCCCATTGTGCCTGATTCCAAATATCCACCATTTTTGTATAATTTCAAATATCCGCTCCCATTTTTACAGTTCCAAATGAGGAAGACCAAGAAAAAGAGGATGATGTAGGTGAGGAGAGGGAGGTGGAGGATAAGGAATGGGTGGATGAGAAAATGGAGAAGGAACAGGTAGAGGAGTTGGTGGAAGGAGAGCCGGGTGAGTGAGTTGGATGAGTAGCCCTCCCGTCCCCCCTTTTATAACGCATGATGGATGACGGTGGTAACGATGGATTTGCGATGCGACCTATGGAGTAGCAGCTGCCCCCCTCCCCCCCTTGCCTTCCTATTCCATCCCCCCTCCCCCCCACACACACCTGACTCAGCTAAATGGATTGCGTAACCTCTGATTTTACTGTTGAAGAATTTCCCAATTCCCCAATATTCCTAAATTGTTGAAATCGGGGAAACCAATTTTACATGAGGAAGGTGATGGGGAGTTGGGGGGGGGGGGACATGTTGTCTTGGCTATGCTGCCCTACATGACAGAGCACATAGACACTGTTGCCTCATAATCACAGTACTGTATAAGCTCAGTTGCTACCCCTCCTCCCCTTATCCCTGCGCCTGCTATGATACGCTGATTTACAGTTTTAGTATTGACTGAAGAATGAACGATAATCACAGTATTAATGATTGCGATTTTGCATGGTGTTGTAGATGTGAATTAACCCATTGGTTGAAGGTCTTGGCCGTAGTTGTGTATGACGAATCCCTTTTATTATTAGATTATGCTGGTATATTGAGCTCTACTAATGTGCATCCAAAGTGATTACCCACTCCCCTCCCCCCCCCCCAAAAAAAAAAAATAAAAATAAATAAAGTGCTTGCCATTGGTGCAGTTTTCCAAGGGTGGTGTATTGTTACTTAATCTTACCCCATAAAACATATACAGTACTTAACATACCTTTGACAGTGTTGCAATCTAGTCCTTCTACAGATACTTATTTATACACAGCAGATGATTATTACACATATATCAGTTTTATGTGGCAGTGTTTATGCAGTATACATATACATGTTAAGTTGCATGACGGTACACATTATACTATATATACTGACATTATACTTCTAGGGATGAAATGTATGTTGATTTTAAACATTTATTCTGGTTGCGTTTGGTTTGGGGATTCATGAGTGACGTCCTTGTATTTTATGAAGCCAGGTCCATATATGTATCAGCCAGGTTACTAAATTTGCTATTCTGGTCACGAGTTCATTAGTCAGGTCCATATTTTATCAGCCAGATCCCTAGTTCATCAACCAGGTCACTATTTCATCAGTCCCTAAATTTGCTAGCCAGGTCCCTGTTTCATCAGCTACTGTAGATCCCTAAATTTACTAGCCAGGTCCCTAAATTTACTATCAAGTGACTATTTCATCAGTCAAGTCCCTAAATTTACTAGCCAGGTCCCCTTTTCATCAGTCAAGTCCCTTAATTTACTAACCAGGTCCCCTTTTCATCAGTCAAGTCCCTAAATTTACTAGCCAGGTCCCCTTTTCATCAGTCAAGTCCCTAAATTTACTAGCAAGGTCCTCTTTTCATCAGTCAAATCCCTAAATTGAAAAAAACCAGGTCCACATACTTTATATTAGCACAACGTGAAATAGCAATGAACAAGTGAGTCACGATGGGATTGGCTATTGCTCACCATAAGCACCTAACAAATCAACAAATAACATCAGATGACAGTGTAGCAAATTCTACTTTCATATTTGGGTATTTCTACAATAAACAAATTCTGGATTGTAAATGGACGACCTTGATTTAATGCTGACTCAATATAAACTCTGATTATGTCTGATAGGGGATTTGTTTTGTAGGGCATCTGACTAAACACAACTGCCATAGGTAAACTGCAGCTCACATCTGTATCTCGTTAGGTGAAGCCTTGCCACTGGCTTTGTGGTTATTGGGCGGAGGATGAGAAGCATTACTGAAACTAAACACCTGATTGGTTTAGTCGTCAGGTAGTTGAATGGTCTTTTTTCTCTTCCTTGTATGTGTTAGATTATACATGATTATACATATACAAAACCGGATTATACACATACACTATGACAAACAGTGTTATAGTGTTCATATGGATAATTGAACAAACAGTACAAGTTACTTTGACATAATTGCACCAACACACACACACAACTGTTTAGTGCCAAGGTTTAATGATAGACCTGTACAGTATAAGCTTTTAATACTGTACTCCTTTGTGATGATCATGCCCGGGTACAGTAGTTTGTGGCGTAGCGAGTGTTGACGAGTAGGTCTAGCTACAAGATGGCTGCCACAGGTTAATCACAGCATGTCTGGCTGCCCATCATATAACAAAGCTCATGATTTACCTATTTTCAGCTAAATCGGAAGAGAACTCACCAGCAACAACTGGTAAGAGTGATGAGTAATGTACAACAGTTGTGCTATTCGTCTATTTCTCTTGCTTGGGGTTAATTTGTGAGGCATATTGAGACGCTGTTGTCCGCTAAGTGTTGAGGTGTATTGTCTTATTGATGTTCGTTTTTCTTGTAGGTCTTGTTAATGTTATGTTTTCTTGTTGCTGTTATCTGCTTTGGGATGGGGAGAAGTGTAGACAACCAAAGGAGCCACCATGGTCTAGCTAAACATGTAAGGGCAGACCTTCTTGGTGTGGCCACAAGTTCAGGAGCTGACCAGTTTAGGGTAGGAGGAATTTTTGGAAGTGCTCACAGTCAGGTTGATAACATTAGGAACTGAGGTCACTACCACTACCATTGTACAGAATAGTTCCCTCACACTACCGCCCAACTACAGACCAATATGCAGTATGTTCCTCAAAGTTGATGAAATGTATACTCAGGGGCCCTCCAAATTAACAGGGGTTAGGTTCTCAAAATGGCCGCGAATCGTTAAATCCACGAATAACATTTGCTGACTGGTGGGGGGGAGTTACATTTTTACTTGTGTACAAAGAAATATGTATTCCCTTTATGTGTTTGGCCTTAGGACAATTATTTCTTTTACCTGTATTGTATGTGTGTGTGTGTGTGTGTCTACACACACACACACACACACACACACACATATACGGGGTGTGATCCAAAAGTTCCTGGACTGGCTTCATAAAATCTTTATTTTTCAAGATATTAGAGTGAAACTTTAGTCACCCTTAAAATATTCTTCAGAGGCCTTGATGCAGTGCTGAATCCACTTCTTGAAGTCCTTGTTGGTGAGGCTGGAGAACACCTTCTGTGATGTGTCCTGGATCACCACTATGTCCATGATCTTCTTGTCCTGGAGGTACAACTTGAACTTGGGAAACAGCACGACACCCCAGTGCCCCCCACCCTCCATACTCTACAGATCTGGTCACCTGTGACTTCTGGCTGTTTCCCAAGTTCAAGTTGTACCTCCAGGACACATCACAGAAGGTGTTCTCCAGCCTCACCAACAAGGACTTCAAGAAGTGGATTCAGCACTGCATCAAGGCCTCTGAAGAATATTTTAAGGGTGACTAAAGTTTCACTCTAATATCTTGAAAAATAAAGATTTTATGAAGCCAGTCCAGGAACTTTTGGATCACACCCCGTATATACAATACAGGTAAAGGAAATTACTGTCTCTAGAATGAATTGGCTCCCATCCCAGCCGCGAAAATGCAGGCAACTTTAAAACTACCCACAGACATTCTTGGGTACATCCAGGGTGTCATCCACGAATAATAGATGGCTGCGGAATTAAAATACGCGAACTTCGGGGGGGGGGGGGCTGTACCTGTAATCAGTGGTAGTGGCAGTTTGGTTTTATTCACCCTAGTCAAAACCTATGGTATATTATGAGCAGTTAAGTGTTGTTACAACCATGTGTGTGAGTGTAGTTATGTACCAGAAAGTGTTATTGACCCTGTCTCCTCACATGGGTGTATTGAAGGTAATTCTAACTTGTTAAAACTTTCAACCCAGATCAAAACAAATCATCATTAAGTAATTTTAACTTACAGCATATATACAGTTATCTAAATTCTCAAAATATTATTCCGAGCTTCATCTTGTAATCTTACAGAACCTGCAGCCAAGGTTCCTTACTCAAATAATTGGTTGATGATGTTGGTGTTCATTTTAGAAACAGCTGAAGCCTTATCATATTACTTCAGATCAAAACTCCAGACACATTAATTCTTTGTCTTCGTATCAAGGAGTTTCAACATCAAATTCAACTTAAAGTAACAGAAATGAATATAAGATAATGGTAGATACTGAACATTTGGTGAGGAGTAATGATGTGTTAAATCCTCCCCATCTCACCTATGTAGAATATTGGCAACATGGGGCAACAGACAACACTTTTGGCTTGATTCAATCACATTTAAGATGATGTAATTCTCTTTGAAATTTACCCAGGACATATGAAGAAATTAAAAACAAGAACGTTTATTGTTACGTTTATTATTAAGGTGTCAGGTGAGCTGTAAGAAGACTTGATCTGGAGGTTAGTATTATTTGATTACCTCAGGGGGTAGTGACTCTGCCTTGCCAGCTAAGAGGGCACTTGGAGCTCCCTGTTATTACCTCAGGCAGCAGTCAGAAAAGTTAATACATATATAAATTGTACAGTTTAGCGGTAATAAAATAAAGTAAATAAATGTAGAGTGGTTTTGTTTATTCTGGCGACTACATCGTAAAAGAATTAATTTTTCACCTAATCTCTACGTGAACCAGAGATCACCTGAAGATTTGCCCCCTAGATCCTATCACCTAATTAAAGACCCTAGTGGTACCTTGAGCAGGGGTTTAGTTTGGTTAGGTTAGGTATCCAATCTTTATGTGATCCAAAAAAGTGACTTGCAACATTAAGGGTACTGTATTAGTCTAACTTCTTTGTTCTTAATGGTATTGTGTTTGACAGTATTCAAGAAGGAAATACTTTTAATGGCACACAAGAAGAAGTTTATCTTAGTGGTGTAATAATTCTGTTCGTCATGGTAGAACTTGTTGGAAAGGGTCGGGAGTCTGGTCTTGTATAGGTCACTCTGAGGTCTGTGCTTGATCCCGTGTGTGTTGAGAGTGGCATCAGGTGGTGAAGATGTTAGTGGGAAAGAATATTTTAAGAGTAATATATTAAATGATAACTAATAAGGTTATTTATTAATTTATTATTTAACCACTTATCATCTTACGAGCAGTTTAGTTGGTTTGATTTTCTGTTATCTTGTGATCTTTATTGTCCAGTGTCAGTACAGTAGAAGAAGTGATTGGTGTATCTATAGAAAATCTGCCATGTTTGGTGGTGTCACTCTGCACAACACCCTTCTCATATTTGTCTTGTTTTGGGGATTGAACCTAGGATGCTGTTGGGACCTGTACTGTAAAAAATGTATTACTGCTGTACTGACCAATATCTTAATTTGGAAATACAGCTGTATCTAAAAAATTTATAATGGAAGTTTTGATTTTTACAGTCTTTTAAAAGTTGTGAATTATTTTATCTTTCAGCTTTTGCTCATTGTGTTCGTGACTAGACAAATCTGTTGTATTGTACTGTATGATCGCTTTAGTTTATACAGTAGTTATTGTATCATCTCCTGTTATGATCTGTCGAGCTATTAATGGTGGAGTTTTGTATTTTATTATGTATAATGTATTTCTGTATATGTACTGTATATTGCATGATGAAAAACTTTATATTGCATCGACTGCCTAATGTAATGTGAATGATATAATTATGTAACGTGGTGTCTTGCATAATCGTAACCCCCATAATAAGCTCGTAGGGTTTTCATTAAGAATTATTACACGTTAAATAGACATATTCAAATGCCTGGAGAGTTTCATAATTGTACCTGGAATAAAATCTTAGAGAAACAATTGAACATTCCATTGTTAATCTTTTATCAGAAATATCTGCCTTTGCTTCATAGTTGCTGTAGTTTAAGCCATAAATTTATTTATATTGTTTTAGCAGCTTATGGATCACCTGAAGATTAGACACCCCAGTTTATTTCATCTAGATGTTAAACTAACCTAATCTATCCTAAACAGAATTCAACGTAACTTAATCTAACAACTCAACCAAATAATCTAACCAATGCAACCTAACTCCTCCAGAAAGCATTAGGGTGGTTATTCTTCAGGTCTAGTTTTTAGGTGACCTACACAAAGTCCTTGATTCCGAGCTTCGTCAAGTGGTCTTTCGTCCTCCTGCCTCCTGTATGCACTTAGTGAAAGCCCTTAAGTTATCATACTATAGCAATATGATTTTCTTATCTTACTGCATGACTCGAGAAATTTGTCATAATTTAACTTAATAAGGTTTAGTCTCCTGTACAAGTTATCATTAATTAATAAAATGTATATTCAGAGTAATAATAATGTAGGATGTTGTGATATTATAGGAAGTTTTATTTATTTTATTAATGTTTACAAAGAAATTTACTTTTGAGAAGATCAGTAATTTTTATTTTATTTTTTTTCTGTACTATTTAGTGGCTGTTAGGAATTAGTCATTAACACTTGCCATCTGTATAAAAATTCTTTGGAAAAATTTATATATATATATATATATATATATATATATATATATATTATATATATATATATATATCTTGATAAAATCACACGGGAAAATGGAAACAACGGAGTACCTTAGCTTTCGTCTTTATTCAAGACATTTTCCCGTGTGATTTTATCAAGATTTATCTTATCCACGTTTTCATTGTGGATTTTCATAAAATATATATATATATATATATATATATATATTATATATTGTACCTGCAGATGAGGTTGTATTATGATATGCCAGTAGAGTAACATTGTTTGACACATTCCTCGAGATATTTTTGAAGGGAACTCAGCTGAAGGGAGGCAGCGACAGAATGAATACAGCACTCGTCTCCTGTTCTAAGGGTAACAAGTTCATTCCTGGGGCAACCCAAGTCCACCCAGCTGTGAATCGGTGCCTGATTTCTAGTAGGAGAGGTGAAGGCGGTTCTAGTGCAGTGCCGGCCACGCTGCCTCCTTGTGTACTAAAAAGGCCCAGTCACAATGTGCTGTATCTGCGCTGCCCCTTGTGGGTCTCACACCTTCTTACTACACTCAAAGGAGAAGACTGTCTAGTTCAAGTTGACAGATGGATGACTGTACAGTACCTGTTAGTTACAGGTGTATGATGGTATCCTTAATGGAATTGTTTTTAACTCGTTGGCGTTGTTACAGAAGCGCCATCCACCGAGGCCCAAGACGGAGCACAGGGCGGTGCCTCTCACTTCACCTTGTATCTACCAGCTCTCTTCTTTAGTGCCCTTGTTGCACTCAAGGTGGCTCACTGAAGAGAACCATCAACCTTGAGAGTATCATTGAAAGGCCTTATATAAATATATGTATGTATCAAAATATTAGCAAGATGACTGGACTGATAGGTAGGAAGTTCAATAAAGTAACATTTGAAATTTAATATTTTAGCAGATTCCTCATTTGATTAATTGTTCCATAAATTCAGAAAGTAAAGTGAACAGCATCAGTTGGAAATACTTAGCAGGTCTCCTACTTCAGTTCAAATATTTAGGGTTTTCAGATGCTCATACCAGAAGATACACCAAATTAAAATATTCACATCAATAGAGATTTATTCAGGTAGCTGTTTGACCAGGTAGCGGGTTATTAACTGTTGAAGTCTGTAATTATTATCGAGGTGTAAGTAAAGCTTGTCTGTAAGTGCACATATAGTGCTATAATGGTATATTAGGAATTTAGTTTTACAATGGATAATATTTTGAGTTTAATTACAGTATTGTACAAAATGGAAATAGCTTTTGGAGAAAGTAAAACTAATGTTATTCCAATATTGTCATCTGGACTTAACAGGGCTTATATATATAAGGTAAACTTTATTACCACTACTTCACAATGCCCTCTGGCTTATTTAGCAAACTATTATTTGTTCTCCTTATTTAACAGTTTATGGAGAGTCTTATGTGTGAAATAGGATGAAAGATAACGAAGTGTATTTATCTTTAGTTTTGACATCTGGGAAAGTGTTGTAATATAACCAAACACATTTATACTGTACATGGAGTTTGGAGAGGAATTATTAGTCTTATAAGTTGGTCACCATCAATGAGTAAAAAACAAAAATAAAAAACACTTGGGGTTTTGATTTTCCATAGTCTTTAAATTATTGGCATAAGTTTTGTAAATTATATTGCTGGGATACTGACGCCTCTCTTAGTAAGTGACGTGTAATAGCTCTCGGTAGATGACATCGGTTGGCCGTTGTGTTACAGCCGGCACGACACCTTCATGACACAATGTTCTCGTCCCACATTAATCGGTACTTAAAAAAACTGTACTAGTAAGGAGGTTGTTGATGTACTCATTTACACCATAGAGATGAAATATTGTACAGTACTCCATCTTGTAACTGTAATGAGGAAGGAGAGATAAGACTAACTGATACAATACTACATGAAATATTAATATATCAACTTAAAACATCACATAATATGTAATCATAGGCAATTCTGCAGTAATTTGTATATTAATAAAATAAATTAGCATGGGACATAGAGATTAAATTAGAGAAGTAAGATTGGCAAGTTTATTATCATTCTGAGTTACAATCTGGTGAATGAATCTCAAGGAGCAGAAGTCTGGCTCCTGTGTATGAAGGGGAGGCAGGGGTGGCGGCAGAGTGTTCACATAAGCGTTTACACCATCCATATCCACTAGGGAAAACAATAGAGAAACCTTCCATTTAAGAGGCATAGGTGTTAGTGGACTTACCTCTCCATATTGTCCGTTAGGTGGAGGTTTCACTGTATTAGGGTAAAAGAATAAATAAATAAACCTGATTCATCCAATTAGAACAAAGAATTGCTTGTTTGTACTTTTATAGTGCTTTCTGTATGGCCAGGTTCTTGAAAGTATTAGAATTTTCTGCACACATGATTCAATACATTTTTGGTGGATGAATGAAATCTCCCTCTTCCTTCCCCCTTCCCTCCCCTCCCTTCTCTTCCCTCCCCTCCCCCTTTCCCCTCCCCCATCGTGTAAGGTAAATAAATGTCATGCTATCTCCGCTTTCTAGCCTCGGAATTTGTTAACGCAGCGTATTTTTTTTTTTTATTCAATATAATGTTTACTCTATAGGTTTTAATTTATTGTACTGTATATGGATGTTAATGGATATTCTGAGCTTCTTGAAGTGTGATGTATTGCAAGCATATTGTGACTCCTGAAGCTACAACATTCCCTATTTAATATTTGTACAAGTTTTCACTACTATCTGTGCAGTGTATAATCCACTTATAGGAAAGTTAGTTTAGAACCCCAGTTTTAAGTGTTTGTCTGAAATAGTACGTCAATAAACTTGATCATGTATACGTTGTTTTATTATTGTCATCGTTTACCTACCTGACCATCATATGACCTGTTATTTACACTGTTTCCTATACCCTGACATATGATTTATTCCTACACTGACCTGATCTGACCTAACCTGACCATCATATGACCTGTTATTGACAGTTTCCTATACCCTGACATATGATTTATTCTCTCACTGACCTGATCTGACCTGACCATCAGATTACATGCTATTTAGACAATTCCCAAACTCATGATTTTTTCCCATGTAGACTTGATGGGAATTATCTAAGTACTAAATGGAATGGAAAAAAGGTGCCAAAAATAAACAATCATTCAGTAAGAGATTACCCAAGTGGGATGAGAGCACCCAACTGAGACTTTATGTGTAGTGAAGATGTGTGTGTGTGTGTCTGTCTGCAGCATAAACTGGACTGGTCAAATCATCTGGTGGTAAGAAATTTGGTAAGTTTTCTCATAGACTGTGGTGCATTCTGCCATGTACAAGGTTTTGATATTGAACCTCTGATATGTTTTTTGTTATTGGATTTATATATTTTTTTAACCCTTAACCAGCTGCTAAGGAACAAGAAACGTCCACTAATGATGACCGTCATCCCTACAACTAACTTCACTACCTCACCACCATCTCCATCACATCACCACCACCTCCCCCACACACTACCCCCCCCCCCCCACACACACCACCACCTCCCTCTTCTACCACCACCACCTTTCCCCACTACCACCACCACCTTCCACACACCATCATTACCACCTCCCCTACACCACCACTGCTTCTCCCACACCACCACCACCACCTTCCACACACCATCATTACCACCTCCCCTACACCACCACTGCCTCTCCCACACCACCACCACCACCACCTTCCACACACCATCATTACCACCTCCCCTACACCACCACTGCCTCTCCCACACCACCACCACCACCTCCCCCACACCCTCACTACCACCACAGAGTACAAGAGGAGGTCATCTCTGGGGTGTTGATCACTCTCAAGGCCATGATTCACATACAACAAAAGAATGGAGGAAACTGCAGCGGGCCTATTGGTCCATACTGGGCAGTCCCATTTACACCCAGCCCCTATTGCTCATATATCCATCCAACCTACTGTATGTTTGAGGCTATCCAGCGTATTTGAGTTAATGATGATAATTGGTAACTTGTTCCACTCATCCACTACTCTATTTCCATACCAGTGTTTACTTATCTCGGGCCTAAATCTAAATTAATCTCATTTAAAACCATTGTTATGAGTTCGCTCCTGGTTGGATAGTTTGAGTACCTTTGTTATATCACCTTTGTTTAGCCCTGATCATATCGCCCCTCACTCTATGTCTCTCTAGGGAGTGCAAATTAAGATGCTTTAACCTGTCTCTGTACTCAAGGTTCCTAATGCCTGGGCTTAGTCTTGTCATTCTCCTCTGAATTGTTTTTAGGGATTCTATATCCATTCTGTAGTACGGTGACCAGAGCTGAACTGTGTAATCCAAGTGAGGTCTCACAAGAGCAAGATATAGTTTTAGGAAGTGCATTCAGATAACAGGTTCCTCCTGATAAGTGGTGAGATGATAGACTATTAATAAATCCTGATAATAGCCCAGACACCAGGAAGGAGGCCATTTTGACCTTAACGTTAGTTGACCTGCTGATTGAAAAGAACGGGACAATGTTCAACCTCATTACAGGGTATTTGGACAACATTCACCTTGCAAAGGAAGTATTCAACACCTTCAAGACAAGTTCAACTAACATGAAGAAAATGTGGGGGTATTGTGTAACACCTTGATCTAATATTGCTTTAGTACAACACAGTGATGCAAGACCTACACCCTCCCTCTGTGTGGTCTTGTTCTCCCTGATAAGACCTACACCCTCCCTCCTGTGTGGTCTTGTTCTCCCTGATAAGACCTACACCCTCCCTTCTGTGTGGTCTTGTTCTCCCTGATAAGACCTACACCCTCCCTTCTGTGTGGTCTTGTTCTCCCTCATAAGACCTACACCCTCCCTTCTGTGTGGTCTTGTTCTCCCTGATAAGACCTACACCCTCCCTCCTGTGTGGTCTTGTTCTCCCTGATAAGACCTACACCCTCCCTTCTGTGTGGTCTTGTTCTCCCTGATAAGACCTACACCCTCCCTCCTGTGTGGTCTT
This sequence comes from Homarus gammarus, assembly GCA_958450375.1. Lineage (NCBI taxonomy): Eukaryota > Metazoa > Arthropoda > Malacostraca > Decapoda > Nephropidae > Homarus > Homarus gammarus. The sequence goes on along the minus strand of CAUDMG010001731.1, from coordinate 26,516 downwards.
GTTCTCCCTGATAAGACCTACACCCTCCCTCCTGTGTGGTCTTGTTCTCCCTCATAAGACCTACACCCTCCTTCTGTGTGGTCTTGTTCTCCCTGGTAAGACCTACACCCTCCCTTCTGTGTGGTCTTGTTCTCCCTGGTAAGACCTACACCCTCCCTCCTGTGTGGTCTTGTTCTCCCTGGTAAGACCTACACCCTCCCTTCTGTGTGGTCTTGTTCTCCCTGGTAAGACCTACACCCTCCCTTCTGTGTGGTCTTGTTCTCCCTGGTAAGACCTACACCCTCCCTCCTGTGTGGTCTTGTTCTCCCTGGTAAGACCTACACCCTCCCTTCTGTGTGGTCTTGTTCTCCCTGGTAAGACCTACACCCTCCCTTCTGTGTGGTCTTGTTCTCCCTGGTAAGACCTACACCCTCCCTCCTGTGTGGTCTTGTTCTCCCTGGTAAGACCTACACCCTCCCTTCTGTGTGGTCTTGTTCTCCCTGGTAAGACCTACACCCTCCCTCTGTGTGGTCTTGTTCTCCCTGGTAAGACCTACACCCTCCCTTCTGTGTGGTCTTGTTCTCCCTGGTAAGACCTACACCCTCCCTCCTGTGTGGTCTTGTTCTCCCTGGTAAGACCTACACCCTCCTTCTGTGTGGTCTTGTTCTCCCTGGTAAGACCTACACCCTCCCTTCTGTGTGGTCTTGTTCTCCCTGGTAAGACCTACACCCTCCCTCCTGTGTGGTCTTGTTCTCCCTGGTAAGACCTACACCCTCCCTTCTGTGTGGTCTTGTTCTCCCTGGTAAGACCTACACCCTCCCTTCTGTGTGGTCTTGTTCTCCCTGGTAAGACCTACACCCTCCCTCCTGTGTGGTCTTGTTCTCCCTGGTAAGACCTACACCCTCCCTTCTGTGTGGTCTTGTTCTCCCTGGTAAGACCTACACCCTCCCTCTGTGTGGTCTTGTTCTCCCTGGTAAGACCTACACCCTCCCTTCTGTGTGGTCTTGTTCTCCCTGGTAAGACCTACACCCTCCCTCTGTGTGGTCTTGTTCTCCCTGGTAAGACCTACACCCTCCCTTCTGTGTGGTCTTGTTCTCCCTGGTAAGACCTACACCCTCCCTCCTGTGTGGTCTTGTTCTCCCTGGTAAGACCTACACCCTCCCTTCTGTGTGGTCTTGTTCTCCCTGGTAAGACCTACACCCTCCCTCTGTGTGGTCTTGTTCTCCCTGGTAAGACCTACACCCTCCCTTCTGTGTGGTCTTGTTCTCCCTGGTAAGACCTACACCCTCCCTCTGTGTGGTCTTGTTCTCCCTGGTAAGACCTACACCCTCCCTTCTGTGTGGTCTTGTTCTCCCTGGTAAGACCTACACCCTCCCTCTGTGTGGTCTTGTTCTCCCTGGTAAGACCTACACCCTCCCTTCTGTGTGGTCTTGTTCTCCCTGGTAAGACCTACACCCTCCCTCCTGGGTCAAGGATCAACCCCTGCAGGAGTTGAGTGTTGGTGCTCGGGTCAATCTCGTTGCAACACTCACTCAGGGAACAACATCTAAACATCAACATTTGTGGTGTGTAAAGGGAGTCTGTGTGGAGTCCTACGAGTGAGAATAATATTGTTAGAGTACAAACATTCATAAGATCTGTAAGTCCGTGGCCATACAATTTATTATTAGACACCCTGTATAAAGTGTTCCTGTTTGGGCGCAATATTGTGAACTAGATTAATACTGAACTTTTCTAAGATGTTGTCTACCCAGTGACCCCTCGATCCTGGCCAATGTGTAATAATAACTACGAAATAACACACATCAATATAAGTATTTTCTCAAGATGTTTAATGTATAATCATTTAGTACATTTTACTGTGTGCCTCGACTCACGATCGCCAATAAAGAGTTAATTATCTTCATACGCTATTAACACCTTTCTTGGACGACCCCTGCAGTAATATGTATAATTTACCATTGTCGTGTCTCTAGGCTCCTAGACTGTCTATTGACATAAAAATTTGAATATTTATTGAATAAATCTTTAAATACCCATCTACTTTGGTCATCACGGCGAAGGGGATTGAAATCTTGCGTGTAATTGGTCAGTTTTCAGCAGAAGCCACTGATTGGTCCCTGGCGGCATTAAATTTATGTAAGCTGGCGTGTGGTTGGTCAGTTTTCAGCTGGTGGCACAAGACGGTCTGTGATTAGCCGACGAGTCCTTCGGGGCCTTCAGTTTAAAGAGACGTAATGGCGTCGGCGGAGTGAAAAATTGGTGTGTGCAACATAATGGACGCTCTTGGGCATTTAAATGGAAGGTAAGTTAAATTATATGATAGTTTTTAGAAGTTTTTAGTTTTATGTACAGTCTATAATATAATATATGACAAGACATATCCTGAGTGGAGGTTTATAAGCCAGTATAGTATTGACGGAACTGCTGATGAGCAAGTCGCCATATTTGTTTATTTTCTCATTTAATTTAGTAGACGATTACTGTCACTTGTAAAGGTCTGTGGACTAGTTACCAAATTTAATTAAGTTCTAGAGGAGATCCATCAGCCTTTTTAGTAGATTTGTAGGGATTTTGCCATATAAAGTTATAATTGAGTAAGTCGGCTACGTCTACTGTGGCCCACTTATAGCTGGACGAAAATGTCACTCGGATTGTTAAATAATTTTCATATGTCTGTGGTGATTAAAATGAAACGTGGTCCCCGGGTTAACCAGCAAGAATTAAAAAAAAAGTAAATTTGCATGTTCAACCAATAATGGCTCTAGTTGAGCAGTGTGTTCACGCACTCAATTGTGACAAGAAAAAGAACTGTTCAGAAGATAAGCTCTTGAGGTCTATTCATTTTGGAACTCAAAAACATTGGGATGCACATTGGTTGAAAATGCAACAATACCAAAAACTCGTACTGACATGGGGTGGAAGTACAGTATTTAGTAACATGGTAATTAAAATGCAAACAGACAAACGATTTAGGCATGAAAAACAACATTGGTGGTCATGAAAGTTTTGGGGAATGTGTACGGTAATGACTGACTTAATGACTTATGTCCCTTCCTGCCGTGCCGATCTTCACTCCCACCAAGTGGGGTGAAGAGCTTGTTGAGTCGAGTAGAATGACCTTCAGGTCGGTCGGTGATACGGAGAGAAGAGAGCATTAGCTCTGAGGGTGCAAGAAGGGTACAGTACAAGGTAAAGCTCAGAAGTGGGAAATATAGGAGGAAGCTGACAGCAGGTGGGCTATCCACCTTGTGGAAACGATGTTTTTGTCTTCCGTCAACAGTGCTGCATTAGAGGACTCTTGCGGTTAGGGAAGGCCAGTCTTAGCCAAGCTAATTAAGTTGTTCTATTTGATGTTTCCTTGGGGCATCTTACGTTAGGGGGGGGGGGGGTCCCTCCAGGTCCTTGTGGCACTGGAGGGATGATCCCCATCTTTTTCGTTTCTAGTGTTTGTGAACTTTTGTGGTCTTTGTTTGTTTGTGTAGTCCCTCCAGGTCCTTGTGTGACTGGAGTGTTGTTCCCATCTTTTTTATTGTGTACAGTATATAGAGGCTCTGGTTCTTCGTTATCAGTTTTTATGCTTCTAGGCCACCATCTGTGTGATGTGTTGTTGTTTTCCTCATGTAGTTGGTTTAGTATGGGATCCTGTTCTTGTTGGATTTTTTCCCATATTGCATTTGCTTGGGTGTGTATTCTGGTGTTGAGTGGGTCTATACCACGTTCTGTGTGTATGTCTTGTACTGTTTGTGTGTATGGTGTTTTGCTGCTCTTCTGGGGCTATATTTTGTACTGCTTGAAATTTAAGTTTGTTTGTTCTTGTGATTGTGTTCAGAGGTACCGGAGGGTATTCTAAGTGTGGTCTGATCAGTGCTTTGTATAATAATAATAATAATAATAATAATAATAATAATAATTGACGGTTTATTGAAAAAGTTCTGCAGCCCGAAGGCTGAAGATATACATTGGACATAAATGACTTATTACATACATTGGTGGTTTAACAAAAGCCTTCGTTAGAGAAAGGTAAAGGAACATACAGTGAACATACAGATTAATGTAGGTGTTGAACAGCAAAAACATAGTGTAGTAACTCCCTCCCAGATGGTGTTAGGAGGGACCTCACGTGGTGTAGTAGTTCCCTCACAGATGGTGTTATGAGGGGCCTCACGTGGTGTAGTAATTCCCTCACAGATGGTGTTATGAGGGGCCTCACGTGGTGTAGTAATTCCCTCACAGATGGTGTTATGAGGGGCCTCACGTGGTGTAGTAATTCCCTCACAGATGGTGTTATGAGGGGCCTCACGTGGTGTAGTAATTCCCTCACAGATGGTGTTATGAGGGGCCTCACGTGGTGTAGTAATTCCCTCACAGATGGTGTTATGAGGGGCCTCACGTGGTGTAGTAACTCCTTCACATATGGTGTTATGAGGGGCCTCACGTGGTGTAGTAATTCCCTCACAGATGGTGTTATATGAGTGAGGTGTGGTTCCAGGCCTTCCTATCGTAGACGGATTAACACATCGCTGGTAGTTGGGTCTCACAGGCCGTTATCACTGGGTACCTGGGACCTCACTGTGTGAAAGGTCAACTTGGGTACCACTGTTACTGTTGAGTTGTTCTCACCGACTTAAGCACTGTTCACCACTGTTCACCTCTGTTTAACACTGGTTCCATTTCTTTCCTAAATGAAATAGTAACTTCTGGCGAGAACATGTTGATATTCCGGTGGGGAGGAGGGTTCAGGGGAGGGAGTTGGTATGGGCCAACATAACAGTTGACCTGGCTGCTCCGAGAGGATCGCCAGGTACGTCTTGACCCTTCGGTTGCGGAGTTTCCTGAGCTTTGTAAGTTGTGATTTTGCAGTTGCTATTTTCTTTCATTGATGTGGGGAATTATTCCGCTTCTGGTTATCTTGAGTCCTAATATTTTTCCGTTGGCAGCATATGGTATTTGTTGGTTATTGACAATAATGGGGTAGGGATTTGTTTTTGCGATGTGAATTATTTTGAGTTTTTGGACTTTGGTTTTTATCTACTGTTTTTGTTCATAGTTATTTATTATCTCTATTTCTCTGCTTGTTCTGATGGCCATCATTTGTTTGGATTTTCCTGGGTACCTGACTATCTGTGTGACATCATCTGCATATGCTATATATTCTGATTGCCGTGGTTGTGGCATGTCTGCTGTGTATACAGCGTATAATGTATGCGATATATTACTGCCTTGGGGAACTCCACTGTGAAGGTTGAAAGTTTGTTCTAGATAGTTGTGGATGATTAATTTGGCCTTTCTGTTGTCTAAGAAATTGCATAGTAGTGTTGTGATATTGGAAGGCATGTCCAGTTTGATTATTTTCAATTTCAGTCCTTCATGCCAGACTTTATCAAATGCTTTTGATACATCTCGTAGAATTATATTACATTGGTCTCTGTTGCTTGCAGCATTTGCAATTGATTCGTATAATAGTGCTATTGCTGTGTTGGTTTCTCGATTTTTCCGAAAGCCTTGCTGTCTCGGGTTATATTTGTTTTCTTGGTCTAGATAATTTCTGAGTGTGGTTGACTATTTTTTCCAATATTTTACCGGGTGTTTCCAGTAGTGAGATAGGTCTGTAGTTCTGTGCTTGGGTATGGTTCTTGCTTGCTTTCGGGATGAGTCTGATTTTGGCTATTTTAAATTTGGTAGGGAAGAAGTCAGTTGCAAGTGAGGCATTATATATATTTTTAAGCTGTTCGATCATAGACTCAGGAATGTTTTGTAGTAAGCTTTTATTAATTTGTCTTATGCCAGGTGCTTTGTTCTTAAAGCTTGCTATTGTTTTTTCAATATCATTTTGGGTTAATGGAGCAATTATTGGGTTATTAATATTTAATGAATTGAGGTTGATTTATCTAGTAGGTTTCCATTTCTCTGTGTTCAGGCTCACATGTGTTCTAGTTGCCTGTTCTGTTTCTTGGCAGAAGCTTCTATTGTCTTTGTCGTTGATTCTGAATATGTCTTTCCAGTATTCTCTAAATATTGCTTCTTTATCGTGTGGTTCTGTTGCCTTTCTTCCGTTTTTGTCCTTTATGTAGCTAATTTCTTCCGAGTTAGTTCCAATTAGGTTTTTAATTTTTTCCAGAATGCTTTTGGGTTTCTGTAGTCTGCTTGTGTGTGTCATTGATCAGTTTGTTCCATTTTTCATTGTTTGTTCCTGCTTATGACTTTCAGTTCTTCTTTTAAATTCATGTACTGTATAATATTCTGTTGTCATTGCTCCACCCGTGTGTTTTTGTGTATTCAATTAGATTGGTGAATCTGGTTTGGATCATTTTCTCTTCATATGTTAATTGTGCATATGGTAATGTACGGCATGTTGTTTTTCATTGCTGTTATTACTTCATTGTACCATGTGTCCAGTGTTTTGTCAATCTCTGTTGTGTAGCGGTGTTGCTTCGTTGTTGCTAAGATCCGATTTAAATTTTTCCCAATTTGCTCTATTGAGGGAAAATCTTGGGATTGATGGAATTTGTATTGGGGATGTGGATAGAGTTGCTATTATGGGTAGATGATCACTGGATGTTGTGGGTCCAGCTTTTAGATGGTGATTCCTATTGGTTAAAACAATGTCTGGTTTTCCAGAGTTACCGGCTGATGCGTAAGTTTCGAAGTCGGGCCCGAGGTGTGTTATTGTCCCGTGTTCGATTAGAGCATGGAGGATTTTTCTTCCTGGGTTTCTATTACTGTGTCCTAAGGTTGTGTGCTTAGCGTTGAGGTTTCCTATGAAGTATGCTGGATTGTTTTGCCTCATTAGTTTTTAGATGTCCCTTGTAGGGAATATTGGCCTTCTGAATGTTAGGTATGAAGTTCCAATAGTTATTGGGCCTCTTGTTGTATTTATTTCGGCTACAAGAAAGTTACTTTGAAAGTTGTCAATGATTTTGTATTGTATATTGCGTCATATATGTTCATTTGATGTACAGTACATGGAAGTTAAAGATCTTCATTTTGTCACTGTTTTTCCGACCATGTGAGTTGATTAGTATTATGTCCGGGTCCAATGTGTTGTGCATTTGTTAGCTCTGTTTTCTGTATCTGTGTCCAGGCAAGGACATTATGTTGTAGAATCTTTATGTTTTGGTTCTGTTCAATCGTGGATCCTGCAAACTCAGTCCAAATTGCTTGCCGGCTCTTGTCTCTCCTGTCGGATATCTCTGCAGTTCCTCTTTTAGGCCTGTTCTTATTTTCCTATACGTATATTGAAATGTCGACTTTTTCAATGTTGGATTTGGAGTTGATTCTTCCGCTTCTGATTAGGGTTTCAATGTGTGACTCCTCCACTCTATTGTCCCTAAGTGTGTATGTTATGTTGCCTTCTTGTATTTCTTGTATAAGTTTTTTGTTAGGGATTATCAGTTGTGAGTTGACGGAGAAAAATTGAATGCCGATATTCTCGCCGTAGTCAGGAGTCTTGTGATATTTAGTTGGTGATGGTGGTGCTCGGTGGCCAGTGGTGATCTCCTTCCGTGCCTTTGGTTTTTTTGTATCTGTGGCTTGTCTGTTGTGCTGACTGCTTGAGGGTATGATCTGTTTAGTAAGTCCTCGGTATCTGGCTCATTTACCATCTGCTCACTTTTCTGTTCTGTATTTGATACTTGCGTTTTGGTTCCTCTCTTGTCCGTTATTTTCTGGTGCGGTTCCACCTGAGTTTTTTCTATTCCCAGGCTGCTTTCTGTTATAATTTTAAATATCTCTGTCGATGGAACATTGTCTGGGAAGTTCACATGGGGTAGATTGTTTGCAGCGAACATCACCTTTATGGTTTTTCTGAATGTTCCTGGTTTGGCAACATTGTTGATGTGTGCATGTATTATTGCTGTTATAATTGTGAATGGGAGGCCTTCGTTAAGTTTAAGGTAGGTGGCTTGAGTTGGTTGCACTTCTTTTGATTTTTCCAGGGCCTATTTTGTTGTGCAATGGCTGCTTAGGTCTTGTTTGGGTCTAGTACCATTTTCTTATTGGCCTTTTGTTTCTCTTTTAGGTCTTTTATTATTTCTTTTTTGGTGGGGCACAGGACTGCCAGTGTCGGGTGATCCCCTTTGCAGTTTAGGCATTTGGGCTTATCCTTGCCTGTGCAGTCTCTGAAAAACACCACACATTCAGACCAATACTTCTTGTCCTTTTCAGGGCAGCTGGCTGAGGTATGGTTGTACTTATAGCATGTCCAACATGGTGTTATTGCGTAAAATTCTTCCTTTTCTATTTGGTGTTTCGGTATATGATAGTGTGATATGCTTATACCGCTTTCCATCGCCTTCTGAGCCATGGAGATCTCAGTGAATCTGATCTTCTTCATAGTTGGTGCATTTGGCATCAACACTACCTCCTCCACTTTTGCCCAGGTGTTTTTCTCTTCTATTTCATTTACGATGTCGCTTGGTGTCTTCTGCATGATGAACTTGTCCACCCTCTTCATTACTATGGATATCCTCGCTCGTACTTGGGGTGGTACATATTTCAAAGTTCTCCCTCTTCTGTTTTTTGGCAGCATCTGTGGCAAGCATAAGGTCGGCATCTTTTTCTTCTAAGCAGAGAACTATGTATGAGTCTCTTGCTTCGATGAGGGCCGTGAATTTGATGTTGAGGTGGGCACATAAGATAGTGCCTAGCTCTTCTTTGCGTTTTTCGGATACGCCCCCACTGAGGGAGTGTACCCGAATCCTGTTACTCGTTGTCTTTGTCATGCTTGGGTTGACCTTTTTTCCATCCTTCCAGTGGTGGTATACTGCCTGATTCTGGGGTCACTAATTCTAATGGGATAACTTAACTCTATTCTTAATTTTAAGGTCACTGCCACCAGACCCCCTCTGGACAGTATGTAGCTCGTTAGGTAGCAGGCAGAGTAAGCTAGGCATTGGGTTGGGTTTTTCATTGACCAAATCGATAATGGGAAGAAGGGTGAAACAATAACATGTCTTAACTAATTTATTCCTTATAAGACATATTGCATCCCGTCAGAATACAAGAAAAGTTGGCCTTCCTCAGAAGAACTATGATTTTAGTTACACTGCCCACAACAACATACGTCTTACATCATTTGTGTGTCATTAACACCCCTACTTCATAACAATCACTGACACCTTACACATCAGACTGCTTCACCTGTTTGTAATATAGCACCCTAGGTTATTGTACATTATAGCACCATCTCACCACCTTACAGCACCATCTCACCACCTTATAGCACCATCTCACCACCCCCTGGTTACACTCCACACCTAAAAGTATGGAACTCCTTGCTATTTCTAGGTACTGTACACATCAGGCACCTCATTCGCACACCGCCCTTGGTGGGTAGAGAGGGGTACTCCACCAGTAAACATACCAGTACTGTTTCTACGCCTGGTATTCTAGGTCGCTCCAAGTGACGACCACGGAGCTTCTCAAGCATTCCATTATGTGTTCCTACTCCTGGGTGGTGATATGCCGGGAATCCACAGGTTCACAGTGGAGTAGCATAACGGCATACAGTCACCTCACATGGTGTGACTCTCACGGGAGTAATGGCCTCCGTTCTGGCGACTTTCAGAACGCGTGGAACCTGTGTTGGTGAAAAAGCGGGCACCACTGAGGGCGGTGCCTCGCGTCTCTCACTGAACCACATCTACAGTTTCCAATCTTTAATTTTTACTTTGAATTCTTATGGTTCCCACATCTCCATTTTCCTATCTATTGTGACCTTATGCTTTATAAATACATATCTTAATCCTAGATTACACACTAAGGTAAGGTTCTGGTTTGCTAGTTCCTGGGTAAATTCATTGGGTTATAATATCAATGCGGTATGCCCTAGGCGTTCTAGCGTGGGTATACGCCACACGAGATAAAGAGGTGTATTAAGTTCACACCGATGCATACAAGATATTTCCTTTGAAGTATAGTTTCTGGATCACTTCCAACACTTCACATAGGTCTGATACATATATCCTTTTTCCAAATCAACGTTCTTTTGCAGTTTCATCGGCCACCTGTGGGAGCTATGTTCACTAATTGTTCACAGACGTCCATAGAATGACCTTCAAACACGATCGACATTCAGCCCTTATAGTACACTAATCCGGACTGGTTGGACTCTCCCAACCATCTTATAGATACTTTGAGTTCTCCTTAATGCTATGAGTACCTACACTTAATATTATATGCCCATACCTGGGTACAATTCATCAAATAATTCAGTAACATTCAGTAGGTGAGTTATTCTTTATCATGTTTCCAGTTTTCTGTGATTTTACAAGTGCGGTGGATTTGAATGTTATGTAGAGTAATATGAATTAAAGAGTTTTGTAGGGATGACAATGATGTGCGCAGTACAGTGGGTAAGGCCACCGTTACGTGGGGCGAAGCTTGTGTCCTACCTATTCCGGGAGAGTAACCTAACAAAGGAATTTCAACCCCCCACTGCCGCTTGGTGGTCGTGGGGTGGTTCCAGAGTGTCTCTCCCAGAAGCCCTGTTAGGGGAGCCTACTTTCCTAGCGTTTTTATTTGCTCACTTATAGGTGTGAACCAGTGTACCTATTCAGGGGGTTAAGGATTCAGGAATGCGACCCCCTTCCTCGGTGGACCCGCACGATCACTGTTACTCAGGAAGGCTGGCAGAGGAATATGGTCTGCTCCTGTCCCCCTCCAGTGTTCACTATCTCCTGGGAGGGAGGTGAACAGCTACAGGGGGGACCCGAGGATGAATACACCTATGAGGGTGCAGGTCCCCATGCCAGAACGAAGAAAAAGAAAGATTTAGTTGTAGAGATAGACCTCAAACCATGTCAGGACCGCCATGCTATAACTGCCCTCCAGCAGGAGTGTGGGTCACTCACACTGCCTGTAGGGAGGACTAGCTCGTGGGGTAGTCTGGTGACGGTCGTTCGGTCATTTGATGCTTCAGGGTTCCAAACTGTGCTGCCCTTGTCTGGGAGTACAGTACTCCCAGAGCAGTCGAGGTGACACTTGAAGTTAGGTTAGAACAATTGCCTCAAAGAAAAATAGAAATCTTTTTTAAAGTAATTTGTACTTGTAATGCTGTTGTGTGGAAACATGAAATATTCAGAGTATGATAATTGTCTGAAAAACATACAGTATGCCAGCTACCTAACTTATATATTTTATATTCTTTTTTGTGAAATGACAGAAAAAGTTTTAATTGTATACCAGTGTTATATTTTTGGGTGCCTTCCTTCAGTGATACCATAGCAACTGTTGTGACCACTCGAGTTAATACAGTACTTTGATATTTACAGACAATGAGTGATCAGTGAACATTGCCGTGTTAAGAGTGTTGTGAGCAGTGTTCATTTTCGAGTGTTACCGGAAGGCCATAATTGTACTAAGGTTATGTATCTCAGTTTTGGTTGTAATTGTGACATTTATTTGATATATTTGTTGTGAATTCAATAGGAAGCGTTGTAATTCTCACTTGACTTATTTTTTTCTGACGACAGTATTGAATTTATATTATATAACCCGAGTTGAGAGTCAGATAAATTTTTGTGTGTATTTCATATTTTTTCTGTGCTAGTGACCTTAATTGTGAACTAACTAGAAAGAGTTTTAGTTCTCAGCTGACATCAGTATATGACAATTGAATTTATTGATATACCACGAGTTTAGTGTTATATTTTCTATTGTATTTTTGTGTTGTTTCTATTAGCTTATAATTTTAGTGCATAGGGGCATTAGTTTCTGGCAGTGTAGACTTAAAGGCATCGTCAGTAAGTGTATTATATGATTACAGTATTTGAGAACTAATACATGTATAATTTCAGTAATTACGTTGATTGGGTTGGAGAGACTGGTGAAATGGACGCCTAAAAAGAATACACTCTTTGAAAATGATTGATGAAAATACATGTGAGTACAACACAGAGTAACGGTGAAGTGTTAACACAGTGTTAAAGGAAAAGGACAGTGAATACTTGTTGAGTACTGAGGAGACAGTCTAGTAAAGTATTATCAATTATTATTGTGAGTATGACTCTCAGTAATGAAAATGGATATGGTTCTCTTTAAAGTTAGTTAATTTTCTAGAGTATTGCATTTGATTGTGTATGAGGACCTCATGTTTGTTTTTGTTTTTATCCTCTTCACCACTCATCAGCTCCTTAGCCGCTTGGGCGATCGGTCACGTCTCTGATTACTTTTCCTTTTCTTTTATCCTCTTCACCAAAAGATCGGCTCATTAGCCGCTTGGACGATAGGTCACGTCTCTGATTACTTTTCCTTTTCTTTTATCCTCTTCACCAAAAGATTGGCTCATTAGCCGCTTGGACGATTGGTCACGTCTGTTACTCACTGTTGGCAAGTACTGGGCATGCACCGGCTCCTGAATGTACAGTCAGCCAAAGATGCACCGACCCCACCCTGGATCTCGTGCTCCCAATTTTACCTGGCAATATTTGAAGGAAGGAAGGCTGTATGTAAAGGCGATTGTAATTGGTGGATTTATTTTCGGCTGTATCGCTGTCAGGATAGTATTAAATAATCCAAAAGTAGCATTTTTACAATAATAAATTATTCATCATTATTTAAGATCATGACACGTTTCCAAATATTTGTATATTTGCTTAAATAATAAAGAAATTATATCAATGAATTGGCAACGCAACTACAACCAGGGCTGCCACGAGATTCTCACATCAAATTTCAAGAATTACAGTATGTTCCATGTTTAATCTTGAGTGTTTCATGAAGGAATTAATTGTCTTTACAATGTGAGCATTACTTAATATAATTTGACATAAGTTAGAGAGAAGACACTGTAATAGACTTAACTGACAATAATGGCATGTGGTATTCCAGCGCCGCACGGATGTGTGGAGAAGGGAAAACACTGAAGGGGTTGAATAGCTCTCTTTTGGGGGGGGGGGGGCTCCTCACTTTTTTTTTATTTTTTTTAACCTTAATGCAACTGGCTTTATTGTCATTGCATAATTTAACTTTAAGGTTTATAATATATTTCTTTGTTTTGAGGATTAAAATATAGACAGGTGTATTATTTACAGTATATATTGTTTAACAACGGGTCCCTCCACCCTCCTTATCAATTACATCTTGCAGCCTCCACTGTATAGAAGATATGTTGTTTGTAACAAGCTCAGGTTTGTTTCTAAAAATCTCCCACTGTCTTGTCACGTGGTCAAACAGCTGGTTCGGCGTCCTCTCGAACTCGGGCTCCTAGGAATTGACGATACTTGCCCAGATATTTTCAATGGGATTCATGTCGCATCCCTTGCTCGACAATTCCAAGAGCCTGAGGTGTTGCTGTCCGTCAAACACTGACGCACTGCTCTGGCCGTGTGGATGGGGCATCTATCATGAATAAAAGTAATTGGCCCTGCAGGGAATGGGAAATTGCGTTCTTGAATTGAAGGGAGGAACTGATTCCGCAGGATGTCTAGATATTTATTTGCCTTAAGCCTCCCCTTAATTTGGAAACCATCTCCCATGCCGTGCAGGGATATGTAGCCCCACACGTTCAGTGTCACATGCCCACTTCTAGCCACCTTGTATATGTGGGCCCTGTCGTATCTGCAGGAAGGGAAAATACGATACAAATATAAATATATTGGCCTAATTAAGCTATTACATCTTAGATTAAGTTTGTACAGTAGTATAATTCTTGAGATTAAATTTTAATGTAATGTGATAACCTTAAAGACTTTTATTTGAAAATGTATAATGAGCTGTACAATGTTTTATGGCTATATCGACAAATACGGTCTAAATCTTATTTCAATCATCATGGACTTGTTAATTTGTTAAGCTTAATTCCTCGTGCAATTTGGCCGCCACAAATGAATTTTACCGTGGTTAGTACTGGCAAAAGTCTTTTCATCTGCGAAGACTACTCGCGACCAAAACTCCTGTCCTCCCCCCACATATTGCTGGGCAAACTGGAGGCGACCAGTGCGGTGTTGGTCAGTAAGCCGTTACTTTATGGTAGGGACTGTGTTGTGCGCCCACCTCATGCAAACTTGACCTGGCAGTCTGTGCACAGACGTCTTAAGTGTAACGCCTCTCTGATGGCGACAGGGTTGGAGAACGGGTTGTTTTGGACTGCTACCATTATGGCGGCATCCTCATCCCTAGTAGTCAGTCGGGCGTGGTCTTCCTTCTGAAAATAGACAATATTGTTTTTGGATCTCCTGTGTCATAACCTGGTATGCCATTAACGCTATGGTATACACTCAAAACCTTTAACAAAAATCATAACATTTCACTATAATATTTGCATTATTATATCATTTACATAAAAATAAATATCCTAGATATTGTTTATATCCCGGTTCAATCTGAAATTTTCATACATACCCAAATCAGTTAAAATACCCATTTTGACATATCTCCTGATCCACCTCTTCACAGTTGAAGTTGAACAGCAAGTCGGTCTGCGATGGCACGCACCGTAAGGCCTTCTTCTCGGAGGGCGATTATTTGGCCACGAGTAGTTAAGCGCTGTTGCGTCGTGTTCATGGTGACAGAAGTAATGCCTACTATTGATCCTGTATTCACAACAACACTTCGGTCAAGCTCTTATTGGTTGATTAGACCATGCCAAGTGATATGTGAGTGGTGGGCGTAAAACCTGATGCTGACGTCATAAATAAGATAGGTAACTATTGAAAATGTTGTTACCTAACGATGAGTACACAGTCTTTTGCCGAACAATTGTCGGCTTTTAGTTCGACAAAGGGGAACCAGATATTAAACTCCATACGTCAGCTGCCACTTGGATACTTCATTTTCCAAATAGCACACATTTCACATATAATTTGTGTTATAATTGCCATAATTGCGACTGTAATTTACACACACACACACACACTGACCGAGAACTATAATACACGAAGATACAATGTCGTAACTGACAAATGAGTATTACAGTGTCTTCTCTCTAACTTACGTCAAATTATATTAAGTAATGCTCACATTGTAAAGACAATTAATTCCTTCATGAAACACTCAAGATTAAACATGGAACATACTGTATGTTCTTGAAATTTGATGTGAGAATCTCGTGGCAGCCCTGGTTGTAGTTGCGTTGCCAATTCATTGATATAATTTCTTTATTATTTAAGCAAATATACAAATATTTGGAAACGTGTCATGATCTTAAATAATGATGAATAATTTATTATTGTAAAAATGCTACTTTTGGATTGTTAAATATTTATCCTGACAGCGATACGGCCGAAAATAAATCCACCAATTACAATCGCCTTTACATACAGCCTTCCTTCCTTCAAATATTGCCAGGTAAAATTGGGAGCATGAGACCCAGGGTGGGGTCGGTGCATCTCTGGCTGACTGTACCTGAACCCGCTCCAGTGTTGGTCAAGTCTTGTCTTGAAAGAGCTCACACCCGGTGCCGTCACAACACTTTCTGGTAGATTGTTCCAAGAGTTTACAACCCTCACTGAAAAAGTTTGCCCTCACAGTTTTCTGGACTTACGGCTTCTTCAATCTTGAGCTGTGACCCCTTGTGGGGCGAGTGTCTGCCAGCTCCAAGTAAGGACACTTGACTGAGTAGTGCCCCCTTAGATGCTTATACACCTCAATTAGGTCACCCCTTGCCCGTCTGTAATATAAGCTAGGCAAGTTCAGGCGCTCCAATCTCTCAGGGTAGCTGAGGTGCCGAAGTGCAGGCACCAGTCTGGTGGCCTTACTTTGAACATTTTCAACCAACTGACAGTCCCTAGCATATCTCGGGGACCAGACGAGGTGACTGTTGTACAATGTATGGACCAGCAATTGTGAGTACAATGTAATTTGGGAAGAGTTCACACATTTTTGCACCATACAGAGACTGCTACTAGCAAGTACCATTGTTGTGAGTATGTACAGTAAGTGTGCCCTGAAAAGTGACAAAAGAGTACAGTACAGTGATATTTTTCTCGTGTATTCACCTGTGAAGCCTTAAAGTAAAAGTTCTCATATCCAGTATTATCACTAGTGGTGGTGATTAATAATTTGAGCAGTATTTCAAGTGTTTTTGTGTATTAGAGGGTCAGTTAAGCAGTAATCTGATTGTATTTGAAGGTGTGCACTGTGCCTGTGTTGTGTAGTTACAGTGAGTTATGACCTCCATGCATGATGGCCGTCACAAGGGGACAGTTCAGGGCAGACAGCTCAGAACTTGTGTCCGATAAGTTGATGTGTAGAGTTGAGAAGTATGTGGGTGGAGACATACTGTATTCATTCACAGGAATGACACTCAGATCTCACCACCAGTTGTTTCATCAGGAGAATGGCCTGATGGACAGGAAGGTGTACAAGGGAAGAAGAGTAAGGAATGCCTCTCTTAATAGTTAGTGAGAGACATCGGCATCAGTGTTGCCGAGATATCTTTAAAGGGTTGTAGACCTTTAAACTGGACTGCATTGGTTGTTGGTGTGCATGGTGAAGAGTTATGTTTTGCATATTTGTGTTTTGCAATTTATAAATACAACTGGAAAGTGAGAGACTGTGTTGTTGCCTGGCATCAGTAAGTTGTGGAAAGTGAGTATGCTGTTTGCCCATTTGAGTTGTTGAATGTGGTGTAGTGAGTGTTTGACACTAGTGAGTATATAGGTAATTGTGAATATTAATTTATTCACATTTTTTGGAGAATTGTGAATTTTTTGTTATGTTTTTTCTTCGGGGAATTTTGTAGAGGGGTTGTCAAGGTTACAGTAAGGACATAGAGATTGGAAGATGGATTGGCATAAGCATGCAATCATCTGATGAGTATCTGTTACTGGAGTGAGTAAAGATACCAGGTGTGATTTCTCAAGTTTTGTGTGTCAAATCCTATCTAGGCTTGCTGTTGTTGTAAAGGAGTAGTGTTCGTGGCTTTTTTCAGTGTTAATGGGCATGGAAGCATGGTTTGATACCACTACATAGCTAATGCTATAAGTACAGACAGTTCTTGGTCTGGTTTGGGTTCCCATAAGGACCGTTTCATCTTGCATTAGATTCCTGGGAGTGTCCCCGTTCGCTCGAGATCCCTTGATGGTGCTACGACTGGCGAGTGTGACATGACTTCGTAATAAAGTCTAACAAACCTTTCCTAGCTAGATGGGGGCCCGTTTATCTATATCCTAGCTTGGGAAGTCTAAGTTAAATCTCAGTGATGTCCAGTAAGCATTTGATCAACCTCCTCAATGAAAACTTTCTTGATATGAGAAGCTGTATCTCAAGAGTGTGTATTGTGTTAAAAAAAATGTGTTATGTAACTAACCCCCATTTTTATGCTTTTTCTATATCAGTACATTATTCTCCTATGTATGTATATTTACCTGTATTTTTTTTTCCCTTTTCAATGTCATTTGATAATTAATCTATTATTTTTTTTACTGTCGTTAGCCAATGTATGTGACCATTGTGTTCTTGTTTTGTATGCCTTGGGCAAGTTTTATGCCTGAAATAGTTCTGACATCATGTTATGATTGTATGTAGTGTAAAACCATAACCAAAAGTAACAGTTATTTAAAGAATCTGTGAAACAACTGTACATGTTTTGCGAACATTACCTCATAATAAGAATCTTGGGGAAGGGAGCTGTGTCATGGTCACATTGGCACGGCTGGTCTGTTTGAAACCTGATGATTCATATTATGCTCCACTCCCTCAAAACATGTGAATAACTGGTGAGTTATCCCGAGGAAGAAATGCGGTTTCCCTAGCTTAGGTGCCATCCATTTTCTCTGACTTCCTGAAACCAACCTCTATAAAGTAAATTTGAATGTGAGAGAGAACACCATTGTTTTGAGTCAACTTAGATATGGCTGATTACAGTTAAAGCATTCAAGATCCTTTGAGTGATGTTGAAAGCTTCAACTGTCTTTATTGTTAGTAACACTAGTCAATAAGTGAGATTCGACTCTGCCAGTACAAATGGCATCCCGTGATATCGTCCTTGGGGATAGCCATGAGTTTCCAATTGCTACTGAAGTTAGATTATTTTGATGCCTAAACATCAGAGATTGTGATGTTTGTAGTTAGTTATTGTCAGTTGTCTATTTAAGAAATTCATTACTCTCCAAGATCTCAACGTATACCCATAGAGGGTCCTTGTCTAGAAATCCCGTTAACAGCATGTGTATTTAATGTCCATATCACTTTTTCCTGACAAGTTCAATCGCTGATTAGATTATAAAAATAGACATAAGAATTTCACCTGATCCATGACACTGATTTTCATAGTTGTATGTACAGCGACTGATTTGAATCGAATTTCTGTCATTTGTGGGATTAGCCCTTCTGGCATGCCTGCGCAAGGCTGAGTTGCCAGATGCCCACATATAAACAAATGCACGAGGAAGACTCGCATGCTCGTAACTTCCTCAATGCATCTCCAGGTATGTGAACGATTGTTTCCCGCCGCCATGTAAAGTCAGTTTAACTCGGTTTAATTTTGTGAATATCAGTGTTCATGTTTTAACGTAGTGAATTGATCGTGTGCCAAGTATATAATTAAAGTAACGTAAGTATTGCCTGTATCGTTGTCAGATATATGTTATTGAAGTTAGACCATCTTAAGACGCTCGTGACGCTTCCTCAACACATCTCCAGGCACAGAGTGGGTGTTAGCTGAATACCCAGCAGCTGTGTACCAGCTGACTGTTTTGCAGGATGTACCCTTTTTTTATCTTCTCTCAAGAATGATGCACAAATAAAAAATATTAAACAAATTCAAGTATAGTAACAACTAAAATTTGTGAAGGAATTAATACTATATGCATAAAAATATTGTTGCAATAAACATGCATGTTTGATTTTGGGTACTGTGTATTTTAACTATTAGGTGCTCACAATATGAGTAACAATGTGAGAAATTAAGTTAAATATGGTACAAACTTCCCAGGTAGGTGTATCCCTGAAACCCCCAGCTCAAAAAAAGTTGGTCTTTATCAAGAACCAATCACATCCCTGAGATTATCAACTTTCCCTGCCTGTATGTTGTTATGGTCAGAGTTGATTGAGAGGAAACGCTAGTTGTACAGTATGTGCTAATCCTACTATAGTTAATGGATAGGGAAGACTGCTGGAGATATGATTGATGAGTATTGGAGTGAAGGAGGGAAGACTGGTGATATGAATTAAATCTACTTAAGTAATGTTTAAGTGGGAGAAACTTGACTAGAACTTAAAACTTTACTGTACTGAAGCAGAAGGGTGAGGGAGGACCTTAGGTTAGACTGAAGTTTCATATGAGTGAGGGAAGGATTTATGCTACTTAATCTGCACTGGATTTATTTCCTTCATTTCTTCCATATCCTAGGGTCAAGAAGAGTCATCTTTTGACACCATCCGACCCCACCATAAGGGACTTCATCTATCAACTGGAATCAACCTAATGAAATCCAGTGTAAACAAATTGAAGTGAAATTGTAGAAAAAGATGGAAGATTTTTCTGTACATGTATTTTAATGGTTTATTATGAGAATACTGTATTGTCTCTTTTCATGAGTCATCTATACAATAGTCACTTACCAATGTAATTTGAAGAAGCATCAACTGCATTTGTCCCCATTCCCCTACCCCTTTAGAACGGGGGTCAGAAGTCTGTTCTGGGAAATGCCTTACTCTCGGAACATTATATCTCCGTTCTAGAGGATTCGGACATTTCTGTATCTGGGATAAGAAGCTTCCTGGAGGAGGTAACTGACCCTAGGAGCAGCATTTGCTGTGTCTCGGAAGTCAGCGTTAGGCTGCGCAGGTTCCGTTTTTTTTAAGGGTTTGGAATTCCTCATCCAGGAAGTGCCAAACCTAGGACAAGGAGAGCCGGTCCTGAACTTGGTTAGCCTTTTTTTTATCCTTTTGAGCTGGGGTCAGGAGGCTTCTTCCAAGAGGTAAATGGCTTTTGGACCAGCATGTCCAGGAGTCAGGATCCTCTTGGGGGAGAACCCTGGCCCTCGGACCTGGCATCAGCCAGGTTCAGGGACTCCCCATTTTTTTTTCTTATCGTTGCCCTCCTCCTTTATCAACTGGAATGGACATTGTCAAGTCCAGCATAAGCAAATGGAAATGAAATTGTAGAAGAAAAGTGCAAGATTTTAATGGTTTATTATGAGAATACTGTACTGTATTGGTGTAATGTCTGTATGTATTGTCTCTTTTCATGAGTCATCTATACAATAGTCACTTACCAATGTAATTTGAAGAAGCATCAACTGCATTTGCCCCCTTTCCCCTTCCCCTTTAGAACGGGGGTCAGAAGTCTGTTCTGGGAAATGCCTTACTCTCGGAACATTATATCTCCGTTCTAGAGGATTCGGACATTTCTGTATCTGGGATAAGGAGCTTCCTGGAGGAGGTAACTGACCCTAGGAGCAGCATTTGCTGTGTCTCGGAAGTCAGCGTTAGGCTGCGCAGGTTCCCTTTTTTTTAAGGGTTTGGAATTCCTCATCCAGGAAGTGCCAAACCTAGGACAAGGAGAGCCGGTCCTGAACTTGGTTAGCCTTTTTTTTATCCTTTTGAGCTGGGGTCAGGAGGCTTCTTCCAAGAGGTAAATGGCTTTTGGACCAGCATGTCCAGGAGTCAGGATCCTCTTGGGGGAGAACCCTGGCCCTCGGACCTGGCATCAGCCAGGTTCAGGGACTCCCCATTTTTTTTTCTTATCGTTGCCCTCCTCCTTTATCAACTGGAATGGACATTGTCAAGTCCAGCATAAGCAAATGGAAATGAAATTGTAGAAGAAAAGTGCAAGATTTTAATGGTTTATTATGAGAATACTGTACTGTATTGGTGTAATGTCTGTATGTATTGTCTCTTTTCATGAGTCATCTATACAATAGTCACTTACCAATGTAATTTGAAGAAGCATCAACTGCATTTGCCCCATTCCCCTACCCCTTTAGAACGGGGGTCAGAAGTCTGTTCTGGGAAATGCCTTACTCTCGGAACATTATATCTCCGTTCTAGAGGATTCGGACATTTCTGTATCTGGGATAAGGAGCTTCCTGGAGGAGGTAACTGACCCTAGGAGCAGCATTTGCTGTGTCTCGGAAGTCAGCGTTAGGCTGCGCAGGTTCCCTTTTTTTTAAGGGTTTGGAATTCCTCATCCAGGAAGTGCCAAACCTAGGACAAGGAGAGCCGGTCCTGAACTTGGTTAGCCTTTTTTTTATCCTTTTGAGCTGGGGTCAGGAGGCTTCTTCCAAGAGGTAAATGGCTTTTGGACCAGCATGTCCAGGAGTCAGGATCCTCTCGGGGGAGAACCCTGGCCCTCGGACCTGGCATCAGCCAGGTTCAGGGACTCCCCATTTTTTTTTCTTATCGTTGCCCTCCTCCTTTATCAACTGGAATGGACATTGTCAAGTCCAGCATAAACAAATGGAAATGAAATTGTAGAAGAAAAGTGCAAGATTTTAATGGTTTATTATGAGAATACTGTACTGTATTGGTGTAATGTCTGTATGTATTGTCTCTTTTCATGAGTCATCTATACAATAGTCACTTACCAATGTAATTTGAAGAAGCATCAACTGCATTTGCCCCCATTCCCCTACCCCTTTAGAACGGGGGTCAGAAGTCTGTTCTGGGAAATGCCTTACTCTCGGAACATTATATCTCCGTTCTAGAGGATTCGGACATTTCTGTATCTGGGATAAGGAGCTTCCTGGAGGAGGTAACTGACCCTAGGAGCAGCATTTGCTGTGTCTCGGAAGTCAGCGTTAGGCTGCGCAGGTTCCCTTTTTTTTAAGGGTTTGGAATTCCTCATCCAGGAAGTGCCAAACCTAGGACAAGGAGAGCCGGTCCTGAACTTGGTTAGCCTTTTTTTTATCCTTTTGAGCTGGGGTCAGGAGGCTTCTTCCAAGAGGTAAATGGCTTTTGGACCAGCATGTCCAGGAGTCAGGATCCTCTCGGGGGAGAACCCTGGCCCTCGGACCTGGCATCAGTCAGGTTCAGGGACTCCCCATTTTTTTTTCTTATCGTTGCCCTCCTCCTTTATCAACTGGAATGGACATTGTCAAGTCCAGCATAAACAAATGGAAATGAAATTGTAGAAGAAAAGTGCAAGATTTTAATGGTTTATTATGAGAATACTGTACTGTATTGGTGTAATGTCTGTATGTATTGTCTCTTTTCATGAGTCATCTATACAATAGTCACTTACCAATGTAATTTGAAGAAGCATCAACTGCATTTGCCCCCATTCCCCTACCCCTTTAGAACGGGGGTCAGAAGTCTGTTCTGGGAAATGCCTTACTCTCGGAACATTATATCTCCGTTCTAGAGGATTCGGACATTTCTGTATCTGGGATAAGGAGCTTCCTGGAGGAGGTAACTGACCCTAGGAGCAGCATTTGCTGTGTCTCGGAAGTCAGCGTTAGGCTGCGCAGGTTCCCTTTTTTTTAAGGGTTTGGAATTCCTCATCCAGGAAGTGCCAAACCTAGGACAAGGAGAGCCGGTCCTGAACTTGGTTAGCCTTTTTTTTATCCTTTTGAGCTGGGGTCAGGAGGCTTCTTCCAAGAGGTAAATGGCTTTTGGACCAGCATGTCCAGGAGTCAGGATCCTCTCGGGGGAGAACCCTGGCCCTCGGACCTGGCATCAGTCAGGTTCAGGGACTCCCCATTTTTTTTTCTTATCGTTGCCCTCCTCCTTTATCAACTGGAATGGACATTGTCAAGTCCAGCATAAACAAATGGAAATGAAATTGTAGAAGAAAAGTGCAAGATTTTAATGGTTTATTATGAGAATACTGTACTGTATTGGTGTAATGTCTGTATGTATTGTCTCTTTTCATGAGTCATCTATACAATAGTCACTTACCAATGTAATTTGAAGAAGCATCAACTGCATTTGCCCCCATTCCCCTACCCCTTTAGAACGGGGGTCAGAAGTCTGTTCTGGGAAATGCCTTACTCTCGGAACATTATATCTCCGTTCTAGAGGATTCGGACATTTCTGTATCTGGGATAAGGAGCTTCCTGGAGGAGGTAACTGACCCTAGGAGCAGCATTTGCTGTGTCTCGGAAGTCAGCGTTAGGCTGCGCAGGTTCCCTTTTTTTTAAGGGTTTGGAATTCCTCATCCAGGAAGTGCCAAACCTAGGACAAGGAGAGCCGGTCCTGAACTTGGTTAGCCTTTTTTTTATCCTTTTGAGCTGGGGTCAGGAGGCTTCTTCCAAGAGGTAAATGGCTTTTGGACCAGCATGTCCAGGAGTCAGGATCCTCTCGGGGGAGAACCCTGGCCCTCGGACCTGGCATCAACCAGGTTCAGGGACTCCCCATTTTTTTTTCTTATCGTTGCCCTCCTCCTTTATCAACTGGAATGGACATTGTCAAGTCCAGCATAAACAAATGGAAATGAAATTGTAGAAGAAAAGTGCAAGATTTTAATGGTTTATTATGAGAATACTGTACTGTATTGGTGTAATGTCTGTATGTATTGTCTCTTTTCATGAGTCATCTATACAATAGTCACTTACCAATGTAATTTGAAGAAGCATCAACTGCATTTGCCCCCATTCCCCTACCCCTTTAGAACGGGGGTCAGAAGTCTGTTCTGGGAAATGCCTTACTCTCGGAACATTATATCTCCGTTCTAGAGGATTCGGACATTTCTGTATCTGGGATAAGGAGCTTCCTGGAGGAGGTAACTGACCCTAGGAGCAGCATTTGCTGTGTCTCGGAAGTCAGCGTTAGGCTGCGCAGGTTCCCTTTTTTTTAAGGGTTTGGAATTCCTCATCCAGGAAGTGCCAAACCTAGGACAAGGAGAGCCGGTCCTGAACTTGGTTAGCCTTTTTTTTATCCTTTTGAGCTGGGGTCAGGAGGCTTCTTCCAAGAGGTAAATGGCTTTTGGACCAGCATGTCCAGGAGTCAGGATCCTCTCGGGGGAGAACCCTGGCCCTCGGACCTGGCATCAACCAGGTTCAGGGACTCCCCATTTTTTTTTCTTATCGTTGCCCTCCTCCTTTATCAACTGGAATGGACATTGTCAAGTCCAGCATAAACAAATGGAAATGAAATTGTAGAAGAAAAGTGCAAGATTTTAATGGTTTATTATGAGAATACTGTACTGTATTGGTGTAATGTCTGTATGTATTGTCTCTTTTCATGAGTCATCTATACAATAGTCACTTACCAATGTAATTTGAAGAAGCATCAACTGCATTTGCCCCCATTCCCCTACCCCTTTAGAACGGGGGTCAGAAGTCTGTTCTGGGAAATGCCTTACTCTCGGAACATTATATCTCCGTTCTAGAGGATTCGGACATTTCTGTATCTGGGATAAGGAGCTTCCTGGAGGAGGTAACTGACCCTAGGAGCAGCATTTGCTGTGTCTCGGAAGTCAGCGTTAGGCTGCGCAGGTTCCCTTTTTTTTAAGGGTTTGGAATTCCTCATCCAGGAAGTGCCAAACCTAGGACAAGGAGAGCCGGTCCTGAACTTGGTTAGCCTTTTTTTTATCCTTTTGAGCTGGGGTCAGGAGGCTTCTTCCAAGAGGTAAATGGCTTTTGGACCAGCATGTCCAGGAGTCAGGATCCTCTCGGGGGAGAACCCTGGCCCTCGGACCTGGCATCAGTCAGGTTCAGGGACTCCCCATTTTTTTTTCTTATCGTTGCCCTCCTCCTTTATCAACTGGAATGGACATTGTCAAGTCCAGCATAAACAAATGGAAATGAAATTGTAGAAGAAAAGTGCAAGATTTTAATGGTTTATTATGAGAATACTGTACTGTATTGGTGTAATGTCTGTATGTATTGTCTCTTTTCATGAGTCATCTATACAATAGTCACTTACCAATGTAATTTGAAGAAGCATCAACTGCATTTGCCCCCATTCCCCTACCCCTTTAGAACGGGGGTCAGAAGTCTGTTCTGGGAAATGCCTTACTCTCGGAACATTATATCTCCGTTCTAGAGGATTCGGACATTTCTGTATCTGGGATAAGGAGCTTCCTGGAGGAGGTAACTGACCCTAGGAGCAGCATTTGCTGTGTCTCGGAAGTCAGCGTTAGGCTGCGCAGGTTCCCTTTTTTTTAAGGGTTTGGAATTCCTCATCCAGGAAGTGCCAAACCTAGGACAAGGAGAGCCGGTCCTGAACTTGGTTAGCCTTTTTTTTATCCTTTTGAGCTGGGGTCAGGAGGCTTCTTCCAAGAGGTAAATGGCTTTTGGACCAGCATGTCCAGGAGTCAGGATCCTCTCGGGGGAGAACCCTGGCCCTCGGACCTGGCATCAGCCAGGTTCAGGGACTCCCCATTTTTTTTTCTTATCGTTGCCCTCCTCCTTTATCAACTGGAATGGACATTGTCAAGTCCAGCATAAACAAATGGAAATGAAATTGTAGAAGAAAAGTGCAAGATTTTAATGGTTTATTATGAGAATACTGTACTGTATTGGTGTAATGTCTGTATGTATTGTCTCTTTTCATGAGTCATCTATACAATAGTCACTTACCAATGTAATTTGAAGAAGCATCAACTGCATTTGCCCCCATTCCCCTACCCCTTTAGAACGGGGGTCAGAAGTCTGTTCTGGGAAATGCCTTACTCTCGGAACATTATATCTCCGTTCTAGAGGATTCGGACATTTCTGTATCTGGGATAAGGAGCTTCCTGGAGGAGGTAACTGACCCTAGGAGCAGCATTTGCTGTGTCTCGGAAGTCAGCGTTAGGCTGCGCAGGTTCCCTTTTTTTTAAGGGTTTGGAATTCCTCATCCAGGAAGTGCCAAACCTAGGACAAGGAGAGCCGGTCCTGAACTTGGTTAGCCTTTTTTTTATCCTTTTGAGCTGGGGTCAGGAGGCTTCTTCCAAGAGGTAAATGGCTTTTGGACCAGCATGTCCAGGAGTCAGGATCCTCTCGGGGGAGAACCCTGGCCCTCGGACCTGGCATCAGTCAGGTTCAGGGACTCCCCATTTTTTTTTCTTATCGTTGCCCTCCTCCTTTATCAACTGGAATGGACATTGTCAAGTCCAGCATAAACAAATGGAAATGAAATTGTAGAAGAAAAGTGCAAGATTTTAATGGTTTATTATGAGAATACTGTACTGTATTGGTGTAATGTCTGTATGTATTGTCTCTTTTCATGAGTCATCTATACAATAGTCACTTACCAATGTAATTTGAAGAAGCATCAACTGCATTTGCCCCCATTCCCCTACCCCTTTAGAACGGGGGTCAGAAGTCTGTTCTGGGAAATGCCTTACTCTCGGAACATTATATCTCCGTTCTAGAGGATTCGGACATTTCTGTATCTGGGATAAGGAGCTTCCTGGAGGAGGTAACTGACCCTAGGAGCAGCATTTGCTGTGTCTCGGAAGTCAGCGTTAGGCTGCACAGGTTCCCTTTTTTTTAAGGGTTTGGAATTCCTCATCCAGGAAGTGCCAAACCTAGGACAAGGAGAGCCGGTCCTGAACTTGGTTAGCCTTTTTTTTATCCTTTTGAGCTGGGGTCAGGAGGCTTCTTCCAAGAGGTAAATGGCTTTTGGACCAGCATGCTTGTTTGTCCAGTGGTTCCAGGAGTCAGGATCCTCTGGCGTTGGGGAGAGATGGGTGAAGCAAGGTGGGAAGGGAAAGGGAGAGCTGA
>CAUDMG010001730.1:270000-277904 GCA_958450375.1 Homarus gammarus | reverse complement strand
TCGGGCCTTTCGCTTCTCACCACCCTTTTTCTTTCCCTTTTTTTCCCTTTTTTTTTTGCCTTTCTCCCCGTTTTTCGCTTTTTTTCCCTTTCTTTTTTTTATCTCCCTTTCCCCCCTCCGTTCTTGTTTTTTTCCTTCCTCCTTTCCCCCCCCCCCATCACCCTCACCCAGCTCCTTCCTCCACCCCCCCCCCCCCTCCCCCTCTTTTTCGTAGTCTCATCTACACCCCTCCACAGGGACAAATAACAACGCGGACACACACACACACACGTACTAACACTCGCTGACCGCGCGGCTTCTTATATATATTTTATATATATAACCTACTTATCTGTGTATTTAATTAATTTTTGTCTGAAATCTTGTTGATACGACGGGCTGACCGGTCAACACTGATTTAAGACATAGTACACAGAGGAAGTAGTTATGTCTCACGCCTTACGTAGCCGTGGACCCAGCGTCTGGATGACTCAGGCGGGTGATAGCCCCGCAGAGATTGATGACCAGGCCGGCCACGACGCTTCAGCCCCCACATCGCGCAGTCCCTCACCTCAATATTCAGCGTTGTCTCCAGAGATAATTGCTTTACTGAAGTTTATGAGAGATGAGAAACGCGAGGATGAAGCCCACAGACGTTTGGCGGATGAGCACAGAAGGCAAGCAGAGGCAGAACGAGACAACCAACGGAGATTGGAAGACAGTGAACGGTTTGAAGCCTTGATATCTCGCCTCACTGTTAACCAAGCCCCTGGCTCTAACACTGCCTCGGTACTGACTGGTTCAGATACCTCATCCATGCTTCCTTCACACCCCCCAGCCCCACCTAAAGCAGCAGCTCAAACGCCGCCCATCTTGAAGCCTGATGAGACTTTCCAGACTTTTCGTGAATGGCGGCGACGGTGGACTGACTACTCTACAATGGTGGATCTCCAGAGTTTGTCACAGCCTAAACAACTCATCCAGCTGCGCATGTGCCTGTCCTTGGAAATTCAGCGTGTCTTGGAACATACGTTGCAGGTACCCCCAACCTCTTTGCTGTCTGTAGAGGAGGTACTGGACGTTCTACAACGGCACATCAAAGGACAGCAGAATGAAGCTCTGCGCAGGAGGGAATTGTTTAGCTGCAGACAGATGGAGGGTGAGTCTTTTGATGCCTTTTACGTGCGTCTTAAGAGAGCCTCGGAAGAGGTAGATATATGTCCAGGCCACCACCAGCAGTGCGAGGAGACCCAGTTGAGGCAGGTGATCCTGATGGGTGTTAAGGACGAGGAACTTGTCCAACGCCTCACCTCCCTCGACTCTTCCTCTTCTCTTAAGGATGTGTTGACGATATGTCGCTCCTATGAGGCTGCCAGGTGTGCCACCTCTGCCATCCGTGCTCCCCCTACAGCTGTACGCGCTGTGTCCCGGTACAAGAAGGACAAGAAGTCCGTTCCTACGCCTTCGCCCACCACGTCCACGCCCGGTTTATTTTGCAACAACTGTGGTAAGCAGCACGGAACACAGGTGTGTCCAGCTGCTCAGTCTACCTGCAACAGTTGTGACCGTAAGGGCCACTGGTCACTCACAGTACGGTGCCCAGCCAAACGCGTCCAGTGCAATGTGTGTGGTCGTCTGGGCCACTATGACAAGTGTTGCCCTTCCAACATACCCAAGGGACCGCGTCGGCGGAAGCTTCAGCCCCCCTCCACCAGAGAGGGCCGCCCACAGTCTTCCAATCAGAGGTACGACGACTCTTGACAACGCTCGAGCCACATTAGGAATGTGTGCTCCCCCCAGCGTCCCAGGACCAAAGTCCCCCAGTACATCAGCGTCATCGTGACCTACGGCGGTGTGTCATCCCGCCTTCAGATGTTGCCCGACACCGGCGCTGATGCTACAGTCATCGGTCCCCAGCATTTGCAATGCTTGGGGCTCTCTCCAAGTGATCTAGGACCGCCCCCCAAGGATCTCCGCTTTATGGCAGATGGTTCACAGATGACCCCGGCCCTAGGTTCACTCCAAGCACAAGTCACTTTTGGCAACAGGTCGTGTCAAGCCTGGATTGATGTGCATAACGGTGTCCAGACTCCTTTGCTGTCCTACAGACATTGTCAGGAGTTGGCCATCATCTCCCAGGACTTCCCCAAACCTATTCTTGAGGTAAAACACGCCAACAGGGTGCAAAAAGGGAGCAGCAACGACCCTGCTGCCGCCCTACCCCTGCCTCTTGCCAGTGACACCTCTCCTTCGGATGCTCGGAAGTACTTCCTGAAGGAATTCAGCGACGTTCTGGTGACCAAGTCCGCTCTGGAATCCAAGCCTCTCAAGAAGATGGCAGGCCCCCCCATGAGGATCCACCTGAGGGACGACGCGAAGCCATTCGCTATTTACACCCCTCGACTGGTTCCCCTGGCCTTCCGCGAGGCGGTCAAAAACGAGCTGGACTCCATGGTCGCCCAAGAAATTATTGTACCAACCGGCGATGACCCGTCTCCATGGTGTCACCCGATGGTTGTCGTCGCAAAACCTAAAGGTGGTGTTCGGATCACCACTGACCTTTCCAAGCTCAACAACCAGGTGTCTCGTCCTGCGCACCCTTCTCCCACGCCCTTTGCAGCCATACGCAGCGTGAACCCGAAGGCGCGCTTCTTCACGACGATGGACGCCCTGTGTGGATACTGGCAGATAGAGCTTGCCGAGGAAGACCGACCACTCACAACGTTCATCACCCCGCATGGACGTTACAGTTATTGCCGTGGCCCCATGGGATTCGCCGCTACAGGAGACGCTTTCTGTCTTCGAGGTGATATGGCTCTACAAGGTCTGGCAAACTGCGTGAAAGTGGTCGACGACATACTCGTGTACGACGAGGATTATATGGATCACCTCTGCCGTATCTACGAGGTACTCAACAGGTGCCGGAAGCACGGCATTACCCTAAATGCCGACAAGTTTGTTCTGGCCAGCTCTTCAGTTGACTTTTGTGGGTACACCCTCTCAGGGAATGGTATCGCAGCTGACCCGGAAAAGGTCCGCGCCATTACGGATTTTCCCACCCCTGCTAACCTGACCGACTTGAGGTCCTTCATCGGTCTCGTCAACCAGTTAGCAGAGTTTTCGTCGGACATCTCCGCAGCTGCTCAACCACTTCGCCCCCTGATGAGCCCCAAGAGGACATTCCTGTGGACCCCCGACCACGACAAGGCCTTCCAGCAAGTGAAACAGGCCCTGTCTCGTCCACCTGTCCTCGCCACGTTTGACCCAGCCTTGCCGACAGTTCTGCAGACAGATGCCTCACGCTTGTATGGCGTGGGATACGCCCTACTGCAGGATCATGGTGGAGGGCAGTTCCGGCTCGTCCAGTGTGGCTCGCGTTTCCTCTCTGACACTGAGACGCGCTATGCCACTATTGAGTTGGAGCTGTTGGCTGCGGTTTGGGCGATGTCCAAGTGCAGGTTTTACCTCATAGGCCTGCAATACTTTCACCTAGTGACCGACCATCGCCCGCTTGTCCCGATCCTCAACCACTACACGCTAGACGCCGTTGAGAACCCTCGCCTCCAGCGTCTGAAAGAGAAACTCTCGGCGTACATCTTCACTGCAGTGTGGCGTGCTGGTAAGGAGCTCTGCATCCCTGATGCCTTATCCCGCTCCCCTGTCAGCCGCCCTACTCCAGAAGACCATGTACTCGACGCCGACCTCGCTCTTTCCGTCAGGACTGTGGTCACTCTCCATGCCGTCCAATCCCTTCGTTCGGACCTGTCACCAGATGACGACAAGGCAATGGAGGACCTTCGAACAGCGGCCCGAGATGACCCTTCCTATGTCCGACTCGTCGAGTGTGTGAGGAATGGATTTCCTAGCAACCGCTACGATCTTCACAACACCCTGCTCCCGTATTGGAAACTCCGCGATGAACTCTACTGCGACGGAGACCTTGTTCTGTACGGAGCACGTGTAGTTGTCCCTGCTGCATCACGTCCCCACGCCTTGGCCCGCCTTCACGACAGTCACCGTGGAGCTGAGGCCACCAAACGACGTGCACGACAGACTGTGTTCTGGCCCGGCATCAACTCCGACATCTCCAATGTTGTCCGTGCGTGTGAGCCCTGCCAAGTATTACAACCCAGCCAGCAGCAGGAACCCTTTATGAGTGACGACAACCCCACCCGCCCCTTTGAGTCTGTGTCGGCCGACTTTTTCTGTGTGTCAGGAAAGTCCTTCCTCGTTATCGTCGACCGTCTCTCTGGTTGGCCGGTTGTCATCAAGTGCGGTAATGACACGACGTCTGCCGCCACCATCAGCAAGTTCCGCCACTACTTCCGTGACGTGGGCGTTCCTGTACGCCTGCGAACCGACGGAGGGCCTCAGTTCACAAGCCGGGACTTTGCTGTGTTCCTCGACCGATGGGGAGTCCGGCATGTGTTGTCATCGCCCCATTACCCGCAGTCCAACGGCCACGCTGAGGCTGCTGTCAAATCCCTGAAGCACCTCATCCTTAAGGTGGCCCCTTCTGGGAACATTGACTGCGAGGCCTTCGACAGGGGTCTTCTTGAACTCCGCAACACACCTAACTACACCGGACGCTCCCCTGCCCAGGTTTTGTATGGACGCCCCCTTCGTTCTTGTGTCCCTGCTCACCCTCAATCCTTCTCCAAGGAGTGGCAGGCCAAGACAGAGGATTGTGATCGCCGAGCCGCCGAACGTGTTCAGGACGTCGTCGCCCGCTACAATGACCACGCCCGTTCTCTCCCCAGGTTGAGTGTCGGCACCCAAGTCCGTGTTCAGGACCCGACCTCCCTACGTTGGGACAAAGTAGGCGTAGTTATGGGTCTCGGCAGGTCACGGGACTACCAGGTGCGGTTACCCAGTGGTCGTGTGTGGTGGAGGAACCGCCGTTTTCTCCGACCCGTAACAATGCCTTCTGCTGGCCCCGCCACCAGTGTTGAGTCCCATACCCTTCCCAGTGATGAAGTCCCTCGATGCTCAGAACGGATCCAAAAGAAAAGGTCCGCTCAAGACTTTGCTATGAGCGTATAGGGGGGAGGGAGGTGTATGTATATTATGTATGCTGGATTATATATCATGTATGTATATTATGTATGTGCTCCATTTATGTATTATTTATTCAGCCTAGCTAGCAGCGTGTGGCAATGTTATTACCATATCCCACACGCTTAATTAATGTGCCTGGCGACGTATGGAAGCTGCTAATGTATCACTTGCCATACGTCGCCTATAGCAGTTGACCGGGAGCCTAGTCAAGAGAGAGTGCTGCTCTCCTTTGTGTACATACTCTTATCCAGTAAACCGAACCTACAAAACTATACAGGTGTTTGTGTTCTCTCCTGTATATAGAACTTATTATTCAGAACCTAACACCCTTTACCCACAAACTTTCCTCCACATCCTTCCCCCTTACAACCCTGTGCTCAAACCTTCCTCTAACAACTCTCTGCTCAAAACTTTCCCCTTACAATCCTCTGCTCACAATCCACACCTCACAATCCTATCATAACAACGTTTCCTAACAACCCTCTGCTCACAACCTTCCCCCAACAACCCTTCACTCACCTCTAAGTGCTCGTTTGTAACTACTTAACTTTTCTGCGAAATGGTCATGCATAATGGACACCTAATTTTGCTTCTTTCTGCAGCTATATACTCGTATACAACGTACATAAATTCAAAAGCCTCTCTCTCTCTCTCTCTCTCTCTCTCTCTCTCTCTCTCTCTCATCCAAACCCCATTTTTTTCCTTGTTCAAACTTATCTATTTATCACTGTGTGAAATGACAGCAATGAATACTTACAGTAACTTTAAATAATAGTAATTACCGATTCGTAAAAGCAATGAGCAAATTTTTCAAATTTTCATAGTTTATGCAAGGCGATCGTCCATCTTCTATTCATTTGTTTCTACGTCATTCACTTCAAAAGTTGTGTCGTGTCGTGTCACAGCATCAGCTCAGTCATCTGTCATGTTACGTATCACATTTGTTTTGTAACTCTCAAACTTTGTCCTCGCAGGAAAGATATATTTAAAAAACATGTTACTGTTGTTCGTAATGGCACGAAAAAACAACGTTGATTGATAGTCACTCCATCTTGGCTACTGAGAACTTGCCCTCCTCCCTGACACGTCCTCCACCATTAATCGCTCTCTTTCATGTCCTCCTATCGTTGACTCACGACTGCGTCATTGATGTTGCTCGTTCTTACTGCGTCGTATCATCACCCCCCAATCCTTCGCCCTTCTTTCGATCAAAGCATCCACGTAACGTTTGTCAGACACTTATCGTGGAGAGTTTCCTTTTCGCCATCCCCACAGACCTTCAAAGTCGCTCCCGCACACTGCCACACACCTGACGCTGTTACGAAGAATCCAGCAACAACGTCTTGACAACTTTGTGCTGCATGACACGTGTCCCAGTGCCTGGGTGTGCGATGGCATTCCAGTTATGTGGAAATGATGAGTCGGTGTTTTATTTGAAATGAGTCAAGGGATTAAAGAATATATTATATTTTCTTACGAAGGCAGATGCATTCATTCCTCTCCATTTAGTGAGGAATGGAGGAACTTCAGGAGACAGGTAAGTGTGATAGTTCAAAAGAGGGAATAAACCTCCACTGTGAAGCTCCAAGATTTCCCAGGAGGCGTACAGTCTCTCAAGGTATTACGAAATACACAAAGGATCGCCGACGCAGGTAACCATTCTTAATATTAATGTTAACTTTCTCATCTCTCTAGGAAGGTGTATTTAACGTATATAATTTAATACACAATCATATATTTTTACTTTCACATTCCTCCTCCTCGACTAATATATATATATTTTTTTCTGCTTGTGATAGTTAATGTGCTTGTGTACTCAGCATCATCTCTTAAGAAATATTAATACCAATCAGTCGGTCTGATGATGCACTTACTAAAGTTTCGAACTGTATCAACCTTTTCCGTCTCTGAGAAAATCCAATTAATCGATCCTTTAGTTGTGAGGCTGTGCTTGGGCCTGTGTGTGCTGAGACCAGCCAGGGAGGACTCGGTCAGGTACATGCATCCTGTTTCTCATTTGATCAATTGGCTCAAGGAGATGAGTAGATATGGGGATGTAGTAAAGGGAGAGCTCTAGTCCTAAGTACCACTAGTAGATAACAAGACTTGAGAGATGGATGATGGTGTTGTCCCACATCTTCACGTAATTGAATCATAGAGGCAGCCACTACAACCTCGCTCCTTCCTCGCCTGACGTTGGATTACCACGACCACGGTAATGTTGGTGTTGGATTACCAAGACCACGAAAATATTGGTGTTGGATTACAACGACCATTATTCTTGTTACCGCCGTCTCAATCTTTCTCCAAATCAGAAGACATTCTCCCTCTCTCTCTCTCTCTCTCTCTCTCTCTCTCTCTCTCTCTCTCTCTCTCTCTCTCCGCTTCACTTGGCGGTTCCTCCCCCACCCTTAAGAGTCATTTATTACCCCATCTGCTCGCCTTCATGCTCGCTCTTGGTTAAATCTTCAGCACACTCATTTAGTTTTCTTTTGATGTGTTCTTCCTTTGATCACACCCCTGCTGTTCGCCCAACCTAATTATAACAACTGACCTAATTATAAATGAAAGGAGAAACAAGAACAAACTCGAGCAATATTGTGTACTTAGTGTTTTAATGGTGGTCTTTTTATGTATGCATATCTGTGAGCCTGTTAGAGTTAGGAGTGACTCTGACTTGTGTATTAATCAGTCTTCATCATCGTCAGAAACTTCTTTGGTGTGCGCCTTCCTTTTCATTGTCGTGAAGGAATCATTACGTCTATAATCAGCTGTTTCGTTTATAACATAATTACTATTTTATTACATTTACAATCATCTTTTCGCTTATTTTTCGTAAAAATTTTCTCGTTATGTTGACAGTTTAT
>CAUDMG010001730.1:260000-265000 GCA_958450375.1 Homarus gammarus | reverse complement strand
AGGGATCTTCTTTTCACGAGGACAACCACAATCAATGTGGGAATTATTTTCTCTCTTACCTGAGTGAGAACAGTTGGATTCAGAACATAATTGTATGGAGCACTTGCAGGTCAAAATGTCAAACAGAGTATCAAGTGTGTGCAGAAATTCATTTTTCCTGGCCAAGTTTCCTTTACCAAGTGATGTTTCAACTGCTTTGTGCCATAATTTCGTTAGTTTTAGCTCAATAGTTCGACACTGATTAATCACAGGTGGTTTGAATAGTGCATTAGCTTTTGTCCATTGATGCAGAAGAGGGACTATCATGTCATTTATGAGTTCTTTATCTGTATAGTTCCTTCTGTCCTTTGCATTTTTTTCTCGAAGGAGTAACCCTAATCTTAGCATGTCTCTCACTGTTGGAAGTTCTGATACAGGAAGCTCCTTCCCTTTACCAACTAGCAGGCTCAAGTGGGTTGACAACTGACTTCTTGTCTTCAATTTTGACATCTTCACACTATCTGACAAATAGAAAAATATTTCAATGTTTCATAATTCAATTGTTGTTTCAAAAAATATCAATTTGTTTATCAAAAATGCTGTAACAGAAATAACATAATAATTTCTTAGAACATAATGTTTTATACAATGATATAAGTAACTGCGACAATCAATATGCCCTACTTACAATAATTAAAATGTAGAATTCGTCTGGTAGAGTAGGTGCAAGTGCAATGAGAGCAAACCACCGTCTATGATATCTAGAAGGAGAGTGAGCCGGGCGCCTTATCCTCACGCTTGGTACAAGTCAAAACAAGAATTAAACTGTCCCACACGGAGAGCCTGTTCATGTTCATGTTCTGACATGCATATTGTACACAAGCTATAGAACCATAAAATACTCCATAATCCATATGCTTACATGAGATTAGTTAATATCAAGTGAATAATTCTAATCAAGTCTCATTAATTTGTTGAAATACTGATATTTGAAACTTTAAGGTATAATTGATGTAGGTGAGGGTTATTTCAATTCATTTTTGTTTGCTAATCTCAAGTTTAGACATAAAGAGGCACAATATTTTGACTACCAAATTTGATTTTTAACATGTTGACAAATTTGACACACCCTAATGGGTACCCACTGTGACTGCTGGGGCTTGCACTGGAGTTGTGGCGGTATTGATGTGCATGACTACGGTTTTGGTGTGGTTGATGGTGATCTTGTTCTCTGTAGTCCATGCCTGTAGCCTGTCCAGGGTGCCTTGGAGCGATGAGTAGTAGGGTGTGTCAATTTTGTCAACATGTTAAAAATCAAATTTGGTAGTCAAAATATTGTGCCTCTTTATGTCTAAACTTGAGATTAGCAAACAAAAATGAATTGAAATAACCCTCACCTACATCAATTATACCTTAAAGTTTCAAATATCAGTATTTCAACAAATTAATGAGACTTGATTAGAATTATTCACTTGATATTAACTAATCTCATGTAAGCATATGGATTATGGAGTATTTTATGGTTCTATAGCTTGTGTACAATATGCATGTCAGAACATGAACATGAACAGGCTCTCCGTGTGGGACAGTTTAATTCTTGTTTTGACTTGTACCAAGCGTGAGGATAAGGCGCCCGGCTCACTCTCCTTCTAGATATCATAGACGATGGTTTGCTCTCATTGCACTTGCACCTACTCTACCAGACGAATTCTACATTTTAATTATTGTAAGTAGGGCATATTGATTGTCGCAGTTACTTATATCATTGTAAAAAACATTATGTTCTAAGAAATTATTATGTTATTTCTGTTACAGCATTTTTGATAAACAAATTGATATTTTTTGAAACAACAATTGAATTATGAAACATTGAAATATTTTTCTATTTGTCAGATAGTGTGAAGATGTCAAAATTGAAGACAAGAAATCAGTTGTCAACCCACTTGAGCCTGCTAGTTGGTAAAGGGAAGGAGCTTCCTGTATCAGAACTTCCAACAGTGAGAGACATGCTAAGATTAGGGTTACTCCTTCGAGAAAAAAATGCAAAGGACAGAAGGAACTATACAGATAAAGAACTCATAAATGACATGATAGTCCCTCTTCTGCATCAATGGACAAAAGCTAATGCACTATTCAAACCACCTGTGATCAATCAGTGTCGAACTATTGAGCTAAAACTAACGAAATTATGGCACAAAGCAGTTGAAACATCACTTGGTAAAGGAAACTTGGCCAGGAAAAATGAATTTCTGCACACACTTGATACTCTGTTTGACATTTTGACCTGCAAGTGCTCCATACAATTATGGTCTGAATCCAACTGTTCTCACTCAGGTAAGAGAGAAAATAATTCCCACATTGATTGTGGTTGTCCTCGTGAAAAGAAGATCCCTGTTTTAGAGCTTGAATTTATAAAGGCACAGAGGACAAAGGCAGAAGGCCAAGGAAGTATGCAAATGGGTTCAATAGATTATTCAGAAACAAAGAAGCAGATTGCTAATGCCAAGAAGAGAGAACAAATCCGAGAGAGGGAACAAAAGAAGAAAATGAAGAGTGAAGAAGCCATCCAAAGAGAGGAAGAGCTGTGTCAAGATGTTTATCACTTCTTTGATAGTTCTTCTGATGAACAGGAAGCAACATCAGATGATAGTTCCAAAGAGCCATCTGAACCTTTACCAAAGAAAAGAAAATGAAATACAACACAAGAAATATTTCAAACATTGCTTTAGCTAGTATTCGCCACCATGCTGGACTTCGTGAGGCTGCAGAAATTGCAACTGCCGCTTGGATAGATGCAGGCCTCATCAGCCGAGAGGCTGTACCTTTGGTGATAGATCATAATAAAATTAGAAGAGCACAAGAAAAAAATAATGAAGGAAATATCTGATCAGCATGAAAAAGATTTAAGCGAGGGAGGGCTCTCCTGTCTTTTGTTTGATGGAAGAATAGATGACACAAAAGTTTTGCAAGAAGTAGAGGGAGGGAACAGAAAGTTTCCAGGTCTCATCAAAGAAGAACACTACTCTGTCTGTTCTGAGCCTGGTGGTCGGTTTTTGTTTCACTTTGCTCCCGAAACTGAAGTAGAAGGGAAGAAACATGCAGAGGTCATTGCTGATCATATTTTATGTTGGGTTCAGGAGAGAGGACTTGGCAGTTCACTGCAGGCTGTTGGTGGAGATTCAACTGCAGTGAACACCGGATGGCAGGGGGGTGTAATGACGCATTTAGAGAAAAAACTAGGAAGAAGACTTGTTTGGATTGTATGTGATTTACATACAGGCGAGCTACCTCTTCGTCATCTCATCCAGGAACTTGATGGTC
This sequence comes from Homarus gammarus, assembly GCA_958450375.1. Classification (NCBI taxonomy): domain Eukaryota; kingdom Metazoa; phylum Arthropoda; class Malacostraca; order Decapoda; family Nephropidae; genus Homarus; species Homarus gammarus. The sequence goes on along the minus strand of CAUDMG010001730.1, from coordinate 261,700 downwards.
CTACAAAGAGCAACAACAAGTGGTCAGGTCCCCTTGGCATCATGCTGGATGAAGCAACACAACTAGAAATAAATACAACCTTTCCAAAGGTCGAAGTTGGCCCTCCCCTTCCGGCGTTGTCTGAAGGAGTCATCAAAGATCTCAGCACAGATCAATCCTATGCTTATCGTATTGCCCAAGCAATAAGATCAGGAGAAGTGCCTCAGTCATTGGCTCTCTTGGAGATTGGACCTGTCAGTCACAGCCGTTGGTTAACTACAGCTCTTCGTTTCTGCAGGATTTGGATTTCCAAACACGAATTGAAGGGCAAAGTGCTGAAGAATTTGAGATTAATTGTTGAATTTATTATTGGAGTTTATCTTCCCCAGTGGTTTAGTGTGTGGATGGGCCCAATCACCTTTTGTTTCAATTGCAGCTAGTAAGAACACAGAGGAAGGTAGTGAGGGACATCGTGTTACCTGTGGCAAGACGGTCCGCTTGGTATGCTCGATCAGAAGCAGTTTTGCAAGCAATGCTTTGCAGTCGATGTACCAATCTCCGAACCGAGGCTGTAGAAGTCATTTTAAAGATTAGAGGAACGCTAATAGATGACGACCAGTTGGGAGACTGTTCGTTTCATTCAAGAAAAGTTCCCCCAATAAACGTCAATGCCACCAAATTGTCAGAATTGGTTGACTTGAGTTTGGAAGTCTTAGAGGCACCATTGACAACAAGTCTAACTAACCAAGAATTGAGAAACCTTAAAGAGACTCCAATGCAGGTGCCGAAGTGGCCTTCCCACACTCAAAGTGTGGAGAGATGTGTGAAAATGGTCACAGAAGCAGCGGGCCATGTTTACAGCCACGAGAGGCGAGAAGGTTACATCAAAGCACAAATAGCAAGCAGACTACTGATGACAAGAAACCAAAGCAAAGAGAGTATGAAGGCATTGGTTACTTTCAAATAGACTACGGATAATAAAATATAATAATTTGAAACTTGAAACAGTAACATGTGTGCAAACGCTGGTTTGTTATAAATTCACAAATATGTACATTTAAAAATCCATTTGATGTAGGTAGGACTTACTATAAAAAAAAAATTTATGCCAGAATATTGTTTTGCATGCTTAAAGACTACAATAAATTGCTACCAAATTACTCGATTTTCAATTTAGCCAGTTCACCCCCTAAATTGACACACCCTAATGAGTAGTCTCGTGCGGTGTTGTCCACTGAAACCCCCACAGTGCGGTCATCCTCGTACTTCCATCTGTGAGGAGTGTCCGATAGAGCGTCGTTGATCAGGATGAGGAAGCAAAGTGGTCCCATCTTGGTCCCCTAGGGAACATCGCAGGTGAGGTGTTGGAATGTAGAGACCAAGCCCTGATACCTCACTGCTTGGCGACGTCCAGTCAAGAAATCAGTGAGCCATGAGACCAAGTTGGTGGGCAACCCTAGTGCAATAGCCTTGTTGATAACAGTGCAGTGATCAACTGTGTGTGTGTGTGTGTGTAATAATAATAATAATACTAATAATAATTAACTGTTTATTGAAAAAATTCTGCAGCCCGAAGGCTGAAAATATACATAGGACATAAGTGAATTATTACATACATTGGTGGTTTAACAAAAGCCTTCATTAGAGAAAGGTAAAGGAACATACAGTGAACATACAGATTAATGTAGGTATTGAACAGCAAACTCGTAGTGTAGTAACTC